>PVIH01014141.1:0-55225 GCA_004025045.1 Sigmodon hispidus | reverse complement strand
GGAGGGGGAAGAGACCTTGAATAAGGATATACAGGGATGGAAAAAAAAATTCAGAGGGAAAGATGAACACAAAGAAAATATAGGTGTAGTAATCTTATTTGTATTTCTTCCCTTGATAAGCCATGCTTATCATTCTTATCCTCTGTATAGTTATTGTTAACTCTTCCACATTTTAAATTCTTTTTACTGTGTTTTTTTTTTGATAAATACAAAATAAAGAAGGAAGAAAAAAAAAAGATGTGAACGTTAAGAGCACATCCTCAGTGACCTACTTTGGTCCAACTTCATAATTTCCTGACCTCCCAATATGTCACTGAATTATGAATCCATCAGTTGATTGAGTCATTGGTTGGGTCACTGTCCCTAAGATGTATTTAACTCATTATTGGATAAGCTGAGGACTACACTTTCAGCTTTTTGGAGGGATTCTTGACATCTGTACATACTGCTTCATTGGGTTAAACAATTGCAAGTTTCTGCTATCTTATATTGGCAATTCTATTATTAATTAATGTTTGTATTTATTTTATATCCTGAGTGCAGATTTCCCCCTCTCCTCTTTCTCCTCTCTTTCCTCTGCACCTCTCCATTTCTTCTCTGTTTATGTTTAGAAAGGGTAAGGCATTCATTGTGTGTCAGCCAAGCATGGTATACCAAGCTGAGGTAGGACTAAGCTTCTCCACTTCGTATTAAGGCTGGCAAGGCAATCTTGTACAGTGAATAAGTTCCTAAAAGCCAGCTCAAGCATTAGGGGCAGGTCCTAATCTCACTGCTAGGAGTCCCACAAACAGACCAAACTACCCAATTGTCAGACATATGTAGAGGGCCTAGGTTGGTCCCATGAAGACTCCATTTCTGTCAGTCCAGAGTCTAGGCTATAAGGTCTTATGAGCCTAGGTTAGTTGTTTCTGTGGGTTCCCTTATGATGATCTTGACAGCCTTTGGCTCATACAATTCTTTCTCCCCTACAGCAGGATTCCCAGAGCTCAGCCTAGTGCTTGGCTGTGGATCCCTGCATCTGCTTCCATCAGTTACTAATAAAGGCTCTCTGATGACAATTAGGGTAGTCACCAATCTGATTATAGGAGATAGCCAATTCAAGCACCCTCTTCAATATTGCTAGGACACTTACCTGGGGTCATCTTTGTGGATTCCTGGTAGTTTTACTGGTACTAGGTTTCTCCTTAACCCCCAAATGCACTTCCTATTAAGATATCTTGTTCATTACTCTCCCCCTCCATCCTGCCTCCAACCTTCCCAACCTAACCTCTCTGTTGTTATAAACTGTTGTCAGTATGTTTTCTTGACTGACATGGGATGATATTCAAATCACCTGAAGCAATATGCCTTTCACCCTGATTTTGGTTGCCTTTTATATTTGGAAATCTATTACTGAAGGAAGTTATTACAGAAACTCAAGCAGGGTAGGATGGTTGTTAGAGTCAGGAGCTGATTCAGAAGCCAAGGAAGGGTAATGCTTACTGACTCTCTTCCCCTGGTTTGTTCAGCCTGCTTTCTTATAGAAGTCAGGACCACCAGCCTAAGGATGACACCACCAATCATGGGCTACTCTTGTGCTCGCCCCCATTGATGATTATTTGAGTAAGCTCTTGTATCTGAATGTCATAAAGGCATTTCTTCAACTGAGTTTTCTTCCTCTACTATGACTCTAGTTTGTGCCAAAATGACACACAAAATCAGCCAGTATACAGTACATCTATATCCTTCTGTTTTGAGCATTTTGGTGCCTATTTTTTGTAGACAATACATTCTCCCCTAAGATATCTGGGAAATTAAGTATTTTTTATATATTTAGATTAATACTTTTTGTATTATAAAATAAAATTGCCTTCTCTGTATGTCTTTTTTTTCTATTTCCATTCATCATAATTTTGTTTTGTGTGTTGGATATGTGATTTGGGATCCATTTATGTGGACTTCAATCTACAATCTGTGCCACAGCCATTACTATATATTTATGTTCTTATTTCTCTTTATTTAGAAATTTACTTAGGCTGAATATGATTTAAACCCTCTGTTGAATGTGAGGTAGAGATCTTTTCCCATTTTGTGGGCTGCCATTTTGTCCTATTGAGAGTGCCCTTTGCCTTACAGAAACTTTTGAGCTTCATAAATTTGTATGTTGATGAGGAAATTTGGTAGCAAGAAAAAAATGAGAATTTTATTTTTACTGTGAAGTCTGGGACAGGTGGGAATCATCTATGTAGCTTAAGACAATAAAGTACAAGACATTTCCCCTGCTTTCTCTTGATATACTCAAATCACTATCTCATATTGCAGAATTCTTGTTCCAGTAGATAGTTGAGACAACTATGAATCAAATCTAAATGCTCACTGACATGTTGCTATTTCATTTGTACTTCTTAGTGACTTCATTTTAAAGATTAACATGCCAAACCTTACATGTTAAATTTTTTCAAAGAAATGGGACCAAATGAGAAAAATTAGACTTCATCTCCCCTGCCTGATTTCAGAGCATGATCTTCATCTCCACATTGTAGTCTTCATGATGCTTAAATTGCTCATGTAGATGCTGGGATAACAGCAGGACGTGATGGCTTTCCTGTTACCTTCCTTAACTCTCAATAGTTAGCATCCCACCACTGACTCACATGCTTAACTGTTTTGTTTTTATTCTGGGGAAATAAATACTTTATTTTGACTTTACTGTAGTCATGTGGCATTATGTATTCTCTTCATAACGCTTCCCTTACATATTAAGAGTTTTTAGCATAAGCCTTTAATAGTGATGAAGGAACTAGAAACTCACAGAACTCCCTGACTGTGAATGTACATCTTCAACAATATTCTCTCTTCCCTGTCTGATGGTACCATTTGCTTTTGTGAACATGTTAATTTTTCCACATGACAATTTCTTTAAATTTTTTCTTTTTTTTAATAAGACAAAAAACAAGAATTCAGAGATTTGAAAGAGTATCTATAAAAAGCAGAAAAGAACAAAAAGATGCTGTCTTGGCACTGAGCTAATGAAGAATTCTATTGAAAAGAGCTGCAAGAGACAGAATAATGTGGGCGTACTATTCATGAGACCTGTTTATTTCTCTTAGTTTTCTTTGTGTAATGGTGCTATTCAAAACTTGGACACAAACTTGATTTGACCTTCTGGTTATTAGACATAATGACTGGAGCAGAAGAGAAACAGGTGATGTGGGAGGAATGTGTGTTCTGAATTTTCTAACACATTTCTATTTTTATAACATTTTGTGAAAGGGCCTGAATTACTCTGCATTATGAAAAGGAAAGTGATTTGTTTTGGGATAAGTAATATATTCGGAACATATGGCATCTAAAATTATGCTTTTTTATTATTCTTTTTGTTCACCTTGATTTGGGAAGTTTTGGATAGAAAAGATTATTGAAGAACAGAACCACTTTATGAAATTTCTATCTATCCTAAAAAACCCAAAAGATTAAAAAGTCAAAAGGCAAATGCAGTCAGGAGAAGTTTGGAATGATAACTACCTAAGGCAACTAATCTGGCAAAAGATGCTGGAGAGGACATGGACAGAAAGCAACCCCCACTCACTCTTGGTGAGGATGCAAATAAATATAGTCATTATGGAAATCAGTTTGAGAATTTTTCAAAACAATTTAAAATAATACAAACTACCATGAATCTCAGCTATTCACTTCTAGGTATATAATTAGAGAACTCTGTGCCTTACCATAATGATATTTACACTCAAGTTTATTGCTGTTTCACTCACTATAGCAAAGAATTGAAACTGACCTAATTGTTAATCAATAGGTAAATGGATAATAAAAATTTGGCATATATATACATGTATATATATATATATATATATATATATATATATATATATATACTCTATACTCACAAACAAGAATACTACTCAGTTATAAAGAGAAATGAAAAAAAAACTTGAAGGAAATGACTGGATTTAGAAGATTATGTGAGGTTACACACAATTCAAGAGAGAAATAAACTGCCTGATCTCCCTTATATAAGGAATTTAGCCAGTAATGTAATCATGTAAAAATGTACCTATGGGTTCAGTACTACATGAGAACAAAACTGACCAAATATAGGGGTTGAGGAAGGAATAAATATAGGTTATAAACACAAGTTATGAAAGTTGATATCAATGTAATTGTTTTTCTGGTTCTAATTCTGTAATAGACTTTTGGGAGAGTTGGTGGTTGATAAGAGCATAAAAAGTATTTGATAATGAAAGTATAAAATTTAATGTGAAGTCTTATACTTTCTGTTTTAAATAGCATTGGTTCCAAATATATAGAAGTTCATTAAGTTGTATAGACTGGGTCTAATTAATTTTGCTACATGCTGTTTTTATTCATTTGCAATATTTTCAATAATAAAGTTTATAAAATTGAAAGAGAGCAATAAAAAGTTTGCTGTAGAGTTGAATTCATCCAGAGATAACTTGATGGATTATCTGATTGAAAGATAGCTTTTGTCAAGAGAAGAAAATGAACACTGGTGAATAAAAAACTCTAAAATGGAATAGTTGGTTGGAGATTAAATTACAATTTGGCTTACTTAGTGTTTTCTTCTTGATAGAATAGCCCTGCCTGAGCATGATGCTACCAACATGTATTAAGTGAGCTTAAGTCAAGACTTGTGACTTAAAAAAAAAATAGAATCTTTATGTTCTGCCTGGAAGTAGCAGCGCTCATCCTACAATATGCTTCTTTAAAGTAGAGTTTCTTGTTCACCTAATTTCTTTTTGCCACTAGAGACAATTTTTAAAGAGAAACTTAAATTTATTCTTCATATTTTCAAAAAGTTCTAAAATGTGCTACATATCAAAGGTAGATATTAGCTCTTGAACTTGGTAAAATGGGAGTTGTACTTGTTCTTCAATCAGAATTTTAGAGATAGGCAGATAGGTAGATGGATAGATAAATGATAGATTAAGAACATAGGCAGACAGATAGACAGTCTGACATGTAAAAGAGTATATGTCTTTCTTGTCATTGATGTGGCAGCATCTGTGTGCTCCCATTCAGCTTACAGTCATGGAAGTTCCTTGTTTGATGACATATTGGGGTTTCTTTTTCATCTTTAAGGGGACTGCCACACAAATAAATCACATACAGAGGCTTATTTCTAATTTAAGTTCTCAGCCTTAGCTTGTCTTGTTTTTTACTCTGCTTTTCTCATCTTAAATTAACCCATCTATCTTTTGCCTCTGGGCATTTACCTTTTTCTTACTTTTGCAAATATTTCTTTCTCCATGGCTGGCTATGTATCTGGGTAGCTGGCTCCTGAGGTCCTCCTCCTTTTCTGGCTACTTCTTTTCTCCTCTCAGATTTATACTTTTGTATCTCCTTTTTGTCTGCCAGCCCCTCCTATTCTTTCTTCTGGCTCACTACTGGCCTTCACTTCTTTATTGAACCATCATGATTTCAGACAGGCAAAGTAACACAGCTTCACAGAGTTAAACAAATGCAACATAAACAAAAGTAACACACTTTAAAATAATATTCCACAAGAGGGGTCTAGAGAAATTGGCTGTGTGGTTAAGAGTGCTTGTTGTTCTTCTAAAGGACACTAGCTCAGTTTCCCACACCAAAATAAGGTGGTTCACAGCTGTCTGTAACTTCAGCTCCAGAGTATCTGATGTCTTCTGTCTTTTATGAGTACACACACACTTGTTGTACACACACACACACACACACACACACACACACACACACACACACACCTTAATTACTATTCTATTTCTGTGAAGAAACACCATGACTATGGAAACTCTTATAAAAGAAAGCATTTAACTGGAGCTTGCTTATAGTTTCAAAGGCAAACTTGGATGTAACCATGCCACTCAACTCTGTTGCATATTTCCTATATCTCCTTCATTTTGTAATTTTTAAAAGATAATTCATCCTTGTGTTCATTTTTCTTTCTCACTAATTTATACTGTGTTTGAGTTTCTCCTTACTTGTAGCTTATTATTATTTGTGTGCAAAAAATTCAATGTATTTTAAATTGATACATAAAAAAACTTATATATTATTCATATAACACATGGTAGTTGTTTGATACATTACACTATGAATGCATTGCGATGTAAATTACATTAAATGTTTCTGTCTCCTCAAATGCTTATCGTATCTTTATGGTGAAGTGTTCAAACTTTGGAATACATAGTGCATCACTGTCACATACATTCACCATATCACCTAAGAGCTCAACAGAACTTCCTGCTCCCATCTAAATATAACTCAGTACCCCTCACTCCCTTCTTCCCTTTTTGTGTATTTCAGATTTCAGCATTCATTCCTGAACATACATGTATGTATGTGCATCTGCATATGTTAATATTTCACATTCATTGTGTAAATGGTTAAGTGTGACAATATATAATAGCATGAATTATATATACTAGCAACTTTTAAGAAGTCAATATTTTACAGAATCATTTATTATGATAAGGAAAACTTTGAGACTGCTCATATTTATTTTTTCTGATTTTTCTCTATATGTATATTTAATTATGAAGTTAACTTTCTTATTGTTTTGGAATTTCCCCCTTGAATATCTGGCAATTGTAGATTTAGTGATAGTCAGAGCATGTGGCTTCTGTGAGTCCTTATAACAGCTATACAGTGAATGTGCATCCTGACAATTGAACACCATGTTTGCTGAAGTGCAGGGGGATATGTAAAGTGGGTAGGAAGGTGGAGGTACAGGGATGGGAGCTTTTGCATAGTTTGTGGGTTATTGGCCTCAGGAGGTTGGCCCCTTGTTGCTTCTTTACAGATCAGCATGTCTGTTCAGACACCTACTCAGTTGCGAGTGCCTACACGTTTGTGAATAGTTTTTCTCTTTAGCCCATGGTTTTCATGTGTTTTCTTTTATGCTTTTCAGATGATTTTAGGGAGTTACTAACATACATCTTCTGTGCTTATTCCTCCTCAGCTGTTGGCTTTTTATCCTTCAGAATTCTGGAAACTTTATCATAGTTTAATGTGTTAGTGTTCATGTTCCAGGTTTGCTTGTTGATTTATTTATTTTGAAAATGTTAAAGCTTTTTCTTCTTCTGAAGATTATGAATGTGATCTCCTGTCTTTCCTTCTAATGCACAGTGAACAAAAATTTAAAGATTTACCTTATAGTTAATATGCTGAATAGATTAACAAAGAAAACATTAAACTTCTTCCCTTCCAAATTTATTTATATTTTTTGTGATATGGTTTCTTATTCTGGATCTTGTTGATTCCAGATTACTGGCAAGCAAAGAAGTAGTCTTTGTATTTATATTTAGGAATATAGTTGCCTCAGAATTTTCTTTATTAGGTTGGCAAAATAATTTTAAGTTTGGTGTTATTTGTATCTTAAAATTTTATTAAAATTGACTGATAAAAATATATGCTATTTTTGTTTTTCAATTGCTTTGAAATAATATTTATACTTGTTTGAGTCTCCTCAAGCCAACTTTACCCTGTCTCCTTAATATCTGTTTATCTTCTGTTTCATTCATGTCTACTCTTCTGCTTCTTATACTTTGTCTGGATTTGATTTTCTGTTCTTTTCTATTGCTTTGGAACATACTACTTTTTTAAAGGATTAATGTATGTATACAAACCACAATATGTATGAGTATGATTTCCTGTTTTAGTCACAATGACCAAGTTTTGATATATTAAATTTTTATTATGATCTACATACCATATTTGCTTGAAAATATTTTCTCATTTCTAGGTTATTGATTCTTGAGTGACTTAGAAATCTGTTTTTCTCTTCTAAACACATGAATCTTTTCTTTCATTGTTTGCCTTTAGCTCTTAGCTTTAATTGCATTTTTGGCCAAAGGATATGTTAATATGTATAATTTCAGTGTTTGGAAATTTATTGATATGTGCCTTATGAACTGGCAAAGAGCACTTTATTTGGCAAATGTTTCATGTATGCTAAAAATGTTTGTACTCTGCTTTCTGTTTTAAAATGTTTTAAATTTGCTTCTTAGGTCAAATTTATTTATTGTATATATTTTTTAATATTTTGATTTCTTTTCCTCCTTTCATTTTTTTCCTTTTTTCTTTTCTCCCAGAAATATTGCTTTTTCAGCTATTTTTGAAACTTGTTTGATATTGGCATATTAAACTCATAGGAATATGCTATATATACAAACATATAAACTATATATATACATTTTCTATTAAAACAGAAATGTGAACACATTTATCTTGCTAGTTTTTATAATCTAATATATCTATTTTTACTTTATACCTATATTTAATTTATAACTTATATTTAATCTATTACTCAGTTTTATTTTTGTAAAGAGTAGATTTGCCACTGGTTCTATGTAAAAATTAGTCATTTTGGTATATGAATTTTATTCACTTGTGTTGTGAATTCTAAAAGTGCTTTTCTTAATATCAATAAAATTTTAGTTTTGGTTGACAAATTATCTTGTAAAATCTTTTATTTTCTCGTGTCTATTTTTTTTTGCTTTGATTTTATTTAGTGTAACATTTGGAATAAGAGTGTTAGTTTGGATCCTCTAGCAAGCAGATGATAAAATGGGTTTAAATGCTAAACAGATAGGCAAAAGGGACACCTGAGCAGGTAGACAACAGAGAAAGCTTTCAGACCACCCATATCAAGCCTGGTATGCCTGAAGTAAAGCTAGAAAAGGATTGGGTAGACACTTAGGTTGGAGCAGAGTTTAAAGAAGTCATTGGCCAGCCCAGTGATGCAAAACAGCTTGTTAATGTGATTCTGAGTCTCATGTGATTGGATTATTTTAATTCTAGTATCATGTTGTTATGCTGGCTGGAATCGCAACTTAAGACTATAGTTGATATTCATATGCAGAGACTATTATATAATGTAGACCTGATAATGCAACCCAAATAAAATTCCATAAAAGTTCTATGATAGGTTCTTTTCCTTTTCTTTTACTCTCCTGGTCGCCACCCTTTATAGTCATAAAGATTATCAAGAGTTTACAGTTTATTTATTGTTTTAAAAAATATTTTTTATGGAGCTCGAGAGTTAGTTCAGCAGTTGACAGTGTTGTGCCCAGACTGGATGATTCCTGGACCCCCAGAAACACATCTACTCACCAAGATGCAAAGGCAAAGTTTATTCAGCAGTGAAGTAGTTCAATCTGTGAAGCAAGGACCCACCTCCTAACCTTCACAAGACATTAGAGGAGAAGGATGCCTCCCACTGTGCAGAGTTTCCCTAGAATCTTCACACCTTGGGACATTATATTCTTTCTGGGTTGTGGAAATGATGAATGTTACTTCTGTATTTATTACATATGGCACTTTTGATTTTCAGAATGAGAAATTGTCTGGATGAGCCTCATCTAATACCACAAACCCTTAAAATCTGGTTCTATCAGTAAGAGACAGGTTGGTCATGTTTGAATAATGAGAAAATACAACACATTGCTGCTGGGTATAAGATATAGAGAACCATGCAGCAGGGTATGTGAGAAGCCTCTGGGGTTTGACAGCAGTTCCTCTGATAGCCAGCAAGGGAACAGGGACCTCAGTCCTTTAAGAATTCTGGAAAAGTAATAATAACGATAAGTCTGCTAGTTTATTTCCCTTAGAACCTAGCAAAGAACTCATCTGGATAATACGATGCTGCAACAGTGAAACCCCAGCAGAGAATCTATACGTTTCACTCAGACTTCTGATATACAGTAATTATGAGCATTGTTAAAGAAGGTGATCATTTCTATCTCAAGCAGAGGCACCACATCGCGCTAATCTTTAGGTATGCCTGTTTGAAAGTCTTAAACCCTTTCTGCCTCATTTGCACAAATCAGAAGATGCAACAGTAGGCTGCTTTCAAGATATTTTGTATACTTGCTCATTTATTAGATGCTTTGTTGTCAAGTCTTTTATACTTATGAAATCTGTATGTGTCCACTGTAGGTGATTGTTTTGATTACTTTCCTCTAAATAAAGTAGCATGAGGTTTAAGATTAAAGGATACCTTGTAACAATGATGTGTTTTGAAAGTTATTTGAAAAAGTCTTACCCAAAAGAATTTTCATTGAATCCAAAAGGACAAGACTAAAGAATCCTTTTGTTTAAATATAAAAGGAAAGAATTGGCTGTGTTTCTCTACAGGAAGTGGGCTTGGGACAGCCATTATTCATGTGTCTTTTATTGAAATACTGCCAAGAATTCCTCCATTCCAGCTCTTGTCCTTTTGCAAATGATTATGCAATTAATTATTCTTCCCTAACCTCCCTGCTCAGCTAAATGTCATCTGGTGGAGGAGCTTTAAATTTCTTAGTCAAATTACGAGTGATTCTTGCAACACAATGCATACATTTTACTCTACCTACCCATTTGAAAAGAAGGAAGGCAAGATGGCTTGAAGACTTTTTATTCATCTTGTCTTTGTGGAGTTGACCTATATTTCCAAGAACCCCCAGAATAATCATGCTTCTTGTGCTCTAGGAAGCTATAAGAATCTCTCATACCTGCTGGGGCTCTACTTTCTGCCTTGACCTTTATTCAGCAACAAATGTTGCTTTGGCTCATGAGGTTTTTGTTTGTTCGTTTTGTTTCATTTTTTGAGGTAGTTCTGTTTCAGTTGGTATTAGAAGCAACTTGCATGCATTTAATAACTGAAAGGGGCTTTTAAAAGATGGCACAGGTATTTAAATGTGAAATTTTAAAGTAGGCTTATAGATTGTTTGGCTTAATACAGGGAGTCAAAGAGTCTCAGAACGGACAAAGGGCTTGTGCTCTCGCTAGCTCTTAGGGATCATTTTGGCCTTGAGAGAACATTGCTGAGCCTAGGAATGAAACATCTGTGGAAAAGTGTTGATAAAGCAGTAACCATCAGCTTGACCCAGCTAATTCACTGGAACAAATTCATGCCTTCTTAGTCCTTAATCATTTTAAATGACTCTGACTTGCTGACTAGAAGTAAGATCATTGGGCTATTAACATCTCAATAAAATATTTTACTCAAAGGCAACCAGATTGGACCAATTAGGACTAGGTAATGAAAATGCACTTGAAAGTCTATCTTTAAAAATTTGTATTTTAACTAATTATAATATAATTACATCATTTAGTAATCACTTGATGATCACTAGTGATAATTTGGTGATCACTAAATATATTTTGAATCAAACAAATGGGTTCTTTTTCTCACTGTTGTGAATAAATATGTAACAAGAAGCAGCTGTATGGGGCAAGGTTTATTTTCAATGGCTGCTCAGTGGACAGAGCCCACCACAGAGGCAAAATACTAGCAGCTGTGGCAGTAGGAACTTGCTCACATCTTGACAGATCAAGGAGCAGAGAGACTGTTGCTCATCAGGCTTTCTCCTTTTGCCATGTTTATTCCTTCCCAGGAACCTAATCCATGGGTTTTTCCCCTGACAGTCAGGACAGATCTCATAAATTCTCTTCTGAAACTCTGTCAAACATACCCGAAGGTGTGCTCCTGTGGCCATGCGGATCGTTTTTTTCCCCAGGAGGAAAAGAGCTTGGTTCTCCACCTCAGATATTGACTGCCTGTTGTATAAAAGAGAATGTGTTTTAGAAAGTCTGAGGAAAAAGGAGAAGGAAGCATTTTAAAACAGCAAGAATTCCTGTGAAGAAAATCACTGAGACACAGATAATATCAGAAAAGAATTGAGATCCACTCCTGTCCTTACTCCTAAGAAGGGAGATAACTTAGTGGCCTTTGTTGTACAAGGCTTATTAAATACACCCTAAGTAGGTAAGAAAGGGGTCCTAATAAGGGGAAGAGGCTAAGGAGGAAAACAGTTCCATATTTGACAACATCAGTTTACTAATGGTGAGAACACCGATTAAAAACTACTCCTGAAATAAAGAGATCAGAGTTTCTGGAACAATTCTAGAGGCTCTATCATTTGGATCTGACAATTGGCAAGAATCTCTGGGAATGGAGAAGAGAGTAATACTGATAGTCCTGAGTCTCTGGAAGTAATTTTTGTTATGAGTAGGCACATGTAAAGAGGAAGTAAATTAGAGAATGGGAGCATTGACCAAGCACAGTGATAAAGTTGTTTCAGTACTGTGATGCTCATGAGTAAAGATAACAAAGCTTTATTTTTGCTTTTTCATGTATGTGCTTGTTAAGGCATGGCTGGCATTGATGTGCCACATCCTCCTTATTCTAGAGATAGGAGCCGACATGATAACCACTACCTGAAAAACTAAAATTTCTGATGCAGAGGGAAAGAGCACTCAAAGACCTCTGTATCAGGAAAAATTTCCTAAAGGAACAGAATTAATAGAAGGCAAATATATATTATACAGTGGATTATTCAATTGGCTTAGATGATAGAATCTTGGTAGTCCAAAAATCTACTTGCAAGCACAAGAGACTGGGAGCCTAGTAGCTGGTAAGATCCCTTGAGAAAGGCTTTCTTTGAACTCAAACATGATAGCAGATTTAACATTGTTTAAGTGCTGACATTAACTCAGCCAGTAAGGCTAAATATCTGAGAACTTCAACGCATGCTGAAGGTCTAGAACACCCCTGGAGTATTGCTGGTGTCAGCCCAATTTGGAAAGATGGAAATGTAGAGTGTGGTGTTAGTGGAGGGTATGTGAAACAGAACAGAAACAACATGGGTAGACATGCTTGCTATGGATAGATGGCAACATTGATTCTTCTCGGCCCTCTCTTTTTCTTCACTATCCACCAGAAGGGTAGTTTGTGGAAGGTTTTTCAACCCTCAGTTGATTCTTTCTAAAAATGCCCTTACAGACACACTCAGATATCTCTTTCTGAGTTGATTACAGATCCTGTCAAGTTGAAAGTCAAGATTAACCCTCTCAAGTTCACCCTTTGTTAGCCTGTTGATCACTACATCTCCTTTATGTCATGTTTAATTTCCAAGGCCATAATTCTGTCTGCCAAGTTGTATGTGTCCAGTGTAGAACTCAAACCACACTAATTCTTTTCTGCCAAATACATAGTAAGATCTTTTGAGGAATTCATGTTGTCTAAATACCCTATATCTTAGGCAAAATAACAGATTTAACAATGTTTAAAAACTTATTATATTAACTCAGTCAAAACTATATTACGTGGTAAAGGAATAGGAAAGAAAATAAAATACAAGAATATATATATGTACGTACACACAAACAGACACACACAAACATATATACATATAAATGTACATATATGCAAACATTCTTAACAAATAAAATAGAAACTCTAAAGGGACTCCAGCCAGCCCACGCATGGCAAACATGGATCTGGCGGGACTTGCCCTTCTCCCCACTCCCTCTGCCTTGTTTAAAACCATTAGATTACATTCCTAACACTAGCCACTAAATCTGTTTCCTTATTTGGCTACTCCTTCCCCTGAGGGTGACTGCCAAGGTATCAAATTATTGATGTAAAGCAATCAAAAACTCCCTTGTGGTTGTCCTAATTAATATGCCAAATCAAAATTAAACACCTTATTTTAACATGGGGTTTCCCCTTTTATGTGTACAAACTGTCATGTGCCTATGGGCCAGATCTGCCTTCTCTCTATCCAGAGGCAGTTCTTTGTTTCCCAACCCCGGGACAAATAGCCCTCCCTTCTCTTCATTGTTCCCTTCGCCTTCTCCCTCTTCATCTATTTATTTTTGTCTTTGTCCCTTATTCCTGCCTTCTGTTCCTTTGGAACACATAAATCTTCTTTGTGCTGAGAACTTGGTCTTGGGGTGTCTTGAGTTGATACCCATCCCTTCATACTCAGGACAATTACAATCCTCATTCTGTAACTCATAGTGTGGTATTTATTACAACATTCTTCAACCCAGGCTGAATTTCTTCCTCCACTCATAAGAACCTCATCAGGTCTTATTCTATTCTTGGTTCTTTACCTAAAGAGATGATTCACATCTTCATTTCTGAAGGGTCTGTGCTATTTTTCATCCTGCTTCGATTGGGTTGTATTTATCATTGACTTTAATTGTGGGATGTGGTAACACCTAGAGACACTAGATCGGAAGGATCTCCTGCATTTTAGATGCTCTTTGTCATCATCCAAATTCCTACTGGTTTTTTGGATCAGTCACCTCTGCTAAGAGCAAAACTCTGTTTAGCCAATGACCAAGGAGCTGCAGGATCTACCCATGGCCAGAGGTAGGTCCTACCTTCTATGTAAATGGAATGTTGGTTGTGCCTCTCAGCACAAGCACACTCCTCCTGGAACCAAGATTGATCTCTAGGTTAGCAGAACACAAGGCTGTGGAAACATGAATTTTGCTAGTGGCCATGAGGGGATATGATAAAAGTATTACCTTTTCCATTTCCACTCCCTTGATTCCTAGAGTCACGAATCTTGGCTATGGGAGAAATAGTGCAGTACCCTGGATACTAATTTAGAGTAAATAAAACATTTTGGAGAATCTTGCCTCCTTTTTGAAAGCTGTTGCTGCTTGGTTACTGCTATAACTGAATCATTAAAAAGTCATTTTATTGTTTCATAAAGCCACCTGCTATAGGATTGTAGAGGATTGTTAAGTGAATCCTATGAGTATAAGCCCACTGCTACCCTTCAGATGTTCTTTGGTTAGGTATTATCCTCTTGAGACATTCTGTAAGTCCTTGGATGGTAGTATTGGCAGAAGCATTACATGCACAACAGGCAGTTCCATACCCAGAATAAATGTGTATTCCAAAAATGACAAAGCACTACTCTTTCCATGATGGAAGTTGTTTATGAAGTCAATATGTATGTAATCATACTTTAGATGATTGAAGTAGGAAGTTTCCAGCCTGGCCCAGCCCCAAAATCCAGACCAGCTGTCCCAAGTAATCCCACAGAGACTTATATTAATTACAAGCTTATTGATCTATGACTCAGGCTTATTACTTGCTAACCCTTATATCTTAAGTTAACTCATATTTCTATTATATTTAGCCATGTGCCTTGGTACCTTTTTCTTCAGTGCTGCATTGTCATCCCACTTCTTATTCACCTCCTGGCATCTGCTGCTCTGCTCCTCTGCTTTCCAGAATTCCCTTTGTCTGGTTGCCCTGCCTCTGCTTCCTGTTTTGCTCATTGATCAATCAGGATTTTATTGAACTAATATTTACAGTACAAAAGCATAATCCCATAGCAGATGATCACCTTTGGGTGTGGTAGCATATCAGAGAGGCTCAGCATTAGTTTCTCCTGCTGGTAGCTAGGTTTAGCAGTGGTGAGTGGAAATCAATGATGTGGAGCCCATATATAACCTCTATTTTTATCATCATCACCACTTTGTTCATGAACTAATTCAGCAATAACAGGGATGGCCAGAGAAAGACATTGACTCCTATCTACAGAATGTATTATCCTTTATATTTGACTATTGATATTCTCCTGTATTAGGGGAATCTTTTATTTTAAATTTACATAGGACACTAGTATCTTCACATCTTTTCTAAATTTGCAGATATCTGTCCAAATATCTCTTTCCCAAATGTCTTTCTTACTAGTTTTAGAAATATACTTTTTAAGACCTTTACCATCCAGCCAAATGTTAACTACAGCTTGAGAATCAATATATAATTATATAGATGGCCACTTCTTTCTTCTAAGAAAAATGTACAATGTGCAATAAAAATTTCGTTCTGCCAACAGTAAAATTTTTTTATCACTGTCCCTCAGGCATTTTCCAGAAGGACGGTTTAATTCTGTAGCTATCCTCTTCCAGATAGTACAGCTAGTGCAGAAGCACCTGAATATCAGACCTCCATCAACCAATCACTGAACTTACCTTTTGAGGCCATAGGTATATCTTTGGGAACAGAAGGCATTTTAGCTAGTGTAAGACCAATAGCATTTGGGGTCCTTCATTTGGTTTGCTTGTGCTTTTGGGGCCTGCTTGTGCCAGTCATGTATATGCCATTTGTAACTGATGAAACATCAGTGTTGTGAATTTCCAAATGTATGGCTTATTAAGCCAAATTAAACCCATCTGATGAGATGAGCTCAGCTCACATGGGAACTTGTCAAGCATTCAGTTTTCACAGATGCCCAGTAGCAGGCCAAGAACTATCCTTAAAATGAATAGTAATTATTTGTATATGATGGAAAGGCCTTCCTTCAAATGTCTAAGGGCCTCTGCTATGATTAACCTATGTGATCCTGACAAGGACACCAAGCATCATCCTCATCCATTGGGGACACTTCATATATCATTGGGTATTTCTGGGTCATATCATTCAAGGGTTGGAGCATCCAGATCATATAACTAGATACGAGAAGAGGTACTAACCTGCTCAGTCAAGGAAATCACATATAGTGCAGATGCAACTTGAATCCCTACTTGGTTAAACTTAAGAGAATGAACCATAATACACTCATATTCCCTATAGACCAAATAAGAGAGTTAAAGGGAGATATGGGAACCAACCACTGCTTCTGTACCTTTCAAGTCTTTGATGGTGATGTTGGTCTCTGTAACCCCTCCCAGGTTCTTATGTTTGTGTGTGTGTGTGTGTGTGTGTGTGTGTGTGTGTGTGTGAGAGAGAGAGAGAGAGAGAGAGAGAGAGAGAGAGAGAGAGAGAGATTTTTTGATTAACTTACGGCATAGGAGCTGAGTAGCACAACAACAGCCATCTGCATGTTGCATAGGCTGAGAAGTATATAGATTCTCAGCTCATGAAACTGGGTATCTCAGCAGACCTGATTTGGAGCTGAAAGCCTGTAAGATTCTTGGAGTATTGTGACTGTGAATAGTTTATATTGGAAAGCTGAAGGAGTCTGATGTCAGCTGATGATGGATCACAGCAGTAGCAGCAATGTATGCACTTGCACAGGAAGGAGGGAGGACAGTGTTATTATTTCCTCTCAAGTGTTAAAATCTGTTATATTGTTGATAGGCACCATCTAGCCCTAGTGAAAATTTTTATCCTGAGTAAGTCCTTTCTGGAAATGCTCTAACAGTAATGCACAGAGATGGGTTTTCTAGTTGATTTCAGTTCCCATCAAGATTAACCATAACAATCTCTTTCCAATAGAGATCAAATGCTCCAGCTTGGAAGTGAGAGCAGCTATTATAGATTACCACCAGAAGCTCTGCTCTCCTAATGCCAATCAAATGGGTTATTATCTATTAATTTCTACTTGTATTTCTCTTCTTTTTTTCTCTGTATTTATTTTAAGGTGTAAAATATAGTGTGTTGATGTATATACACATTGGGGAATGATTACAACAATCAACGGTTATTTTTTTCTTAGTGATGGTTTCAAATGTATAATGCATAGTGTACATTGGTTCTCCATGTATTATTCATTATATATAATGGAATCTTTGTACTCTTTGACCAACATCTCATCCCCCATTTGTCAACTTTGGGTAAGCACAATTTCAGTCTGCTTCAATGAATTTGACTTTATAAGAGCCCACAAGTGAGTAATGTCAAATACTACTTATGTTTCTGTGCCTGTTTTATTTTACTTAGCATGTCTCACAGGTTAATTAGTGTTGTTGCAAATGGAAATATTTTTTTCTTTTTTAAGGTATTATTTCATTATTCATTATATATGTCACATTTTCTGTATCAATCCATTAAATCACTGAGTGTATACTTTGTCTGTTTCCATGTATTGACTATTAAAAACAATGCTGTAATGAATAAGTGCAAGTATTTTTTGGCATGTTTGTTTTATTTTATTTGACTATCTAAATGTATGATTTCAGTGCCATATGATAGATTTATATTTTGTTTTGAAAAAGCTCCCCATTGAGTTCCATGATAGCCTCTGGGTTGGCTAGCTAGTTTTATGTCTATGTGATACAAACTAGTGTCATTTTGGAAGAAGGAATCCCTAATGAGAAAATCAGCATACCAGATTAGCCTATGGGGAACCTGTGGTACATTTTTTGATTAATGATTGATGTGGGAAGACCTAACTAATCGTGGGGGCTAGTAGTCTTAGGTGCTATAAGAAAGCAAGCCGAGCAAGTCATCAGCAAGTAAACCAATAAACAACAGCATTTCTCTAATGCTGTAGTCCCCAACCTTCCTAATGCTGTGACCCTTTAATGCGGTCCTCACATGTGGTAACCCCCAAACTATAGCTATTTTGTTGCTATTTTATAACTGTATTTTTCTACTGATCCAGACTGCTTTAAGGCCTCTGCTTCAGTGACTGCCTCCAGGTTCTGCCTTGAGTTCTGCTGCTGAATTTCCTCAATGATGAACTATGGCTGAGAGTTATAAAATGAAATAAATTCCTTTTTCCCCAAGTTGATTGCAGTCATGATGTTTTATTACAGCAATTGAAACATTAACTAAGACAGTCACTGTCTTTTGGGGGCTGCTCCAGATATCACTGTGAAATATGACCTGGACTAACCCTCATAGGGATTTGTTGCCTTTTGTTATTTTTACAATTTCAGACATTCAATATAAGTTTCATCTTTCATTGATAGACTTTATTTGTACATAATATAAGGGCACCAGTTTCATTCTCTTTCATGTAAATACTGAAACTGTAATGCTTTTCATTGAATACTAAACATTGTAATGCTTTTTATTGAAGACAAATTCTTTCTGTATTGGGTATTTTTTAATTATCTTTGCTGAGCATCAGTTGGCAATAAATGGAAATATTTATTTCTTGCCCATCTGTAATGCTGTCACAGTCTATGTTTGTTTCTCTACCAGTACAGTTTGATTACTGTACTACAGCATATTTCAAAGTGAAACAATGTGAGGAACAGATTACATCATTTTCCTCAAGATCATTCTAGTTGAGGATTTTGTGTCTTACCCTGCAAACTTTAGGATTCCTTTTCTATTTCTCAGTAAGATGTTAATGGAATTTTGATAGAAATTTTATGGACTAATACTCACGGTGATTTGAGGGTGAGCATTAGGATACTTGGCAATCTGTTGTCTTTTTATTTATGAGACTTTTTCTTTTCCTTTCCAGTTTTGTTTGCTCTTGGTTATAGGAAGAAAGGATTACTAATCTTGGAAGGTAACTATGTAATTCTGGACAAGGGAGCTTTTGTTTCAAACCATCTTCTCTAACCTATTTTAATTTATATGATATGTTTTTACCTCTCCTAGCTAATGTTTCAGGTTTTAGCTGATATGTGACAGGCTGAACAGTATAATTTTTCAGCCTCCTTCAAACCTCAGCAATCATGTTATTTTGAAAAGTGACACATTTGTTTACACCAATTGATTGTCAAATGCTGGGAATGCTTAAATAGGATTGATTGTGGTGTGTGTGTGTGTGTGTGTGTGTGTGTGTGTGTGTGTGTGTGTATGTGTGTAAAATTATAACATTTTCAGATCTGATTTGGAGAGGTTTCAAATGGATTAGAAATTTTTAGATTGAACAAATGGAAGTTATCGAAGGTGATAAACAAATTATAAGTTAGAAGTCTCTGAAAAAAAATCCTCAGATGTGTTTTTAGGCATATTCTAGGAAATCTCATGTAATGTTTTATGGTTTCTGTTTGTACTGTATCATTTTTTTCAGGCAAAGACAAGATCAAGACTGAAAACCATATTTATCTATTTGCTAGCTATAGATAAACCCTCCACTCAGAAAAGGTGCCCATAGTTTCTTATTGCATACCAATACCTTGAAATCCTGTATAGCCTTTAGAGTGTTGTCTGTTTTCTCCAGCTTATTTTCTTGCATATGATTTGAATGTGCACCTATCTTTGTGGACCATGGTACAGTTTCCTCCCACTGGGTACCATTTCTCTTGGTTTAAAGGAAAACTTTTATTATCAGTGCAAGGACTCTAGAAACCAATGAAAGGAATCTCGAACACAATAAACAAATCTGGTTATGTTTGAAAGTTCCCATACAAGCCCCAAAGTTGACATTTATCATTTGTCATGAAAAATCTGTGTTTTGTGTTTGTATGCTTCCTAAAGTTTTACTGTGTTTTTGCTTTGTGCCCTAGATTTGTCTAAATACACTGCATGATATTGTTTGGGGAGCTTGGATTTATAAAAGAAAATTTTATTTTATTTTTCTTTTTTATTTCTTTATTTGTATCTATTTTTTCTCATACCCACCACTGCTCCCCTCTCTCTACCCTCTTCCCACTCCTCTCCCAGCATTCCCTTACCCCATCCCCTATCCGTTCCTCAGAGAGGGTAATGACTCCCCAAGGAGAGTCCGTTCTGTCTGGTATATCAGTTGAGTTAGGACTGAGTCCCTTGCTGCAGTATCAAGGCTTAGTAAGGTTCCTCTACAGAGAATGGGCTCCAAGAAACTGGATTGAATGAATGGTCAATCAGGAATGAAATGGTCTGATTGTAAGAGGCTCCACAAACTTCCCATGCCATTAGACTGGCATCTACATTTGGAGAGTTTAGTTCCATTCCATGAAGGTTCCTTAGCTATCATTTCAGAGTTAGTTAGCTCCCAATACAGTCTCTGTGGGTTTCCTAATCATGATCTTCATATCTTTGCTCATTTAATCTCTCCTCTCTCACTTCAGCTGGACCAAGAGCTTGACCCAGTGCTTAGTTATGGATTTCTGCATCTGCTTCCATTAGTTACTGATTGAAGGTTTCAGGAGATCTTACATATTACCCCTACCCAATAGGATCTATGGATCTCTCTCTTAAGTTTCTCCTGTTACCTAGCTGCTCATGGGTTGTGGACTGTAGTTTGGTTATCTTTTTTTTTTTACATCTAAATTCCACTTATGAGTAAGTACATACCATTTTTATCTTCTAGGTCTGTGTTACCTCACTCAGGATAATATTTTCTAGATCTATCTGTTTGACAGCAATTTTCAGATATCATTTTTTTCTTACTGCTGAGTAGTACCCCACTGTGTAAATGTACCACAATTTTTAATTCATTCTTCAGTTGAGGGGCATCTAGGTTTTTTCCAAGTTCTGGCTATTACTAATAATACTGCTATGAACATAGTTGTTCTAATTCCCTTGTGGAAAGAAGAATGTGTATCCTTTGGGTATATGCTCAAGAGTGGTATTGCTGGATCATTGGGTAGATTAATTCCCAGTTTTCTGAGGAACCACCATAAACTAAAGTGACTGTACAAATTTACATTCCTACCAGCAACAAAGGAGTGTTCTCCCTAGTACTCATTTCCTCTAGCACAGGTTGTCATCTGTGTTTGTTTTTGATCTTAGCCATTTTAACAGGTGGAACGTGGTGTCTCAGAGTTGTTTTGATTTGCATTTCTCTAATGACTAAGGATGTAGAGCAATTCTTTGTCTTTCAGTTGTTTGAAGTTCTTCTGTTGAGAATTTCATTTTAAAACTGGATTATTTGGTTTTTTGGTCTCTAGTTTCTTGAGTTCTCTATATATTTTAGAGATCAGTCCTCTGTCAGATATGGGGTTGGTGAGGATCTTTTCTCATTTTGTAGGCTATCATTTTGTTTTATTGACTTACAGAAGCTTCTCAGGTTTAGGAGGTCTCATTTGTTAATTGTTGCTCTCAATGTCTGTGCTAGAGGTAGTATATTTAGGAAGTAGTTTCCTATGCCAATGTGTTCAGGTTCAGTGTAACTGGGTTTATGTTGAGGTCTTTGGTTCACTTGAACTTGAGTTTTGTGCAGTGATAGATAAGAATCTGACGTGGGATGTCTTTCTGTATATGTGAATATCATTTGTTAATAAAGGGACTATTTGGCCCTATTCCAGGGAATCTTAGAAGGCAGGAAATCTGAGCATAGATAAAAGGGAAGGAGGGCGGAGTCAAGGGAGACATGATCCAGTCACCCAAGAAGCAAGATCTAAAGGAAATGATAGGTAAGCCATGAGTCATGTGCAAGGACAGATAAATGGAAATTGGTTGAGTTAAGATGAAAGAGCTAGCTAGCCATATGCCTGAGCCATAGGCCAAGTAGCATATAATTAACATATGCCTCTGTGTGTTTCTGTGGGGCTGTAGGTCTGTGGGTTTGGATCATAGGACAGACAGGCCAGAAACCTATTATTACAAGGATCTACTTGCATTCTTTTAGGAGAGAGTTTTAAGGAATGTAACACACTAACACAAAGCTGATAGGGTGTTGCAGGTCTCTTCTTTTGTCACTAGTGCTCTCTGGAGAATGTAAGGCAGGCTTGGGCTGCTTGAGATAACAATTCAACAAAACACAAACAAAAACCTCAAGCAGATAAACAATAAAAACAATATTCCCAATAATTTAGAGTTTCAAAGAACCTTTATTTTTTAATGAACTTTATTATAAAGAACTTGTGACTAAAAATCACCACACATCCAAATTAACTAAACCCAAAGCCTATATATCTCAATGAACTTCTATACAGTTTATGATTCCTTTTTAAGACACAATTCTCCCATTCATTTGAGAGATTAAGAAAGAGGTAGTTGTTATTACTATTATTTTAATAATGGGTTAACAAAGGCTTTTAGGTAGATAAATGACTATGAGAGCACCTAAGTATTTTGACATATGTCAAAGTGAGATCAAGTATGTTGAAATTGTGAATCCAGAGAAGATTTAAAATCTAGAGGTGTTTGGGAAATCTAATGGGAAGATGTTCTATGAAGAATGGAGCTAGCGAACTCATGGCTCATCTAACCTGAGGAGATGTTTACTTTTGCCAGCCTTCCCGAATTGCTGAGTCTAGGGCAAACAAAGTTTCTCAAGCTTCATTTATCCATTTATAGCACCTTAATAAAGAGATTCACTTGTTTGTCAGCATTTTCTCTCTGTAAAGCCTACATTGACATCAATCACACATGGCGAGGTGTACAGAATGACAAATGCACTGTCTCCAATTCTAACCAATGGAATTCTTACAGCCCCTGTTCACTTACTCCACCTAGGTGATGTATTTTCACGCCTCACTGGGACCAACTTTCTGAATGCATAGCTGGGTTTGAAGGACACAGGTGTATTTCTTCTACTGTTTTCTGGATTTTAGCTTCTTTTCACTACATTGTATTTTGAATGTTAATGTAATTCATAAACCACATGATTATCAGTACTAAGCGAGCAGGCACACAAATTTGGAAGAGAGGAGACAGTCAGAGCAAACAGTCTAGGCTTTGAGTCCTCAGTCTCGTTAATTGCCAACTGTTGTTCTTAAGAAACTAATTATAATTCAATTTCCTTATCTTATCTTTAGGAATAATGTAATGATTTCTAATTTTCATAATCACTGTGAAGATTAGCTCTCATATGAGAAACCCATTAAGTACCTAGCTTAATACTCAGCAGGAGGTGGCAATGTTTATATAATATTAGATTGGTACAAACTTTTGTCTATTTTACAAGCCTGAAACCATAAAAAATCTTATATCCAACAAAGTTTTACATATTGAATGTAATATTAGATTCTCAAAAATATATGTCTGTTGCTTAAAATTTATTTAAAGATTGGTTATTCTCATCATTGTGATAAGAGAAAGTATTTGAGAAGAGGGAGAGATAATGTCTGATCATTGCTTTTTAGTCCAGAGGCTGTGAGCTTATGTAAGGCTGAGCATCGTGTCAGTGGGAGTGTGTGAGAAGAGGAGGTTATTTATCTCATGCAAGCCAGGATGGAGGTAGTGATGTATATGGAGATCCCAAGACAGACGTAGAAATGGGGGGAGATAGAGATTTCAAAGATTTGCTTAAAATTGTAGATCATCAATAGATTAATCTGTTGATATCCAAACCATAATAGAAAGCTAGTTGACTTTATGTTTTTTTTGGGCTTGTGTTATCTTACTAATTTGATCTCTTTAGTGGGGAAAAAAAACACTTATGCTTAGAAGCTTATTTTGGACACATAGGCCTACAACTGAACAATGCTTTGTTTGGGCATTTATTGCTGTTGCAGTTTTACTGTCCTTTTGCTTATGTATTATGATTTCCAATTTTGTGTTTTTATGAATTTTGTGTATGTTTTTCCTATGCTTTTTTTTGTTTTAACTAAGCCTTTTGTTGTTCATGTCTTTTGTTGTCTGTTTTCTAAAGTAGAAAAAAAAAGGGGGGCCATGTGGAGTCAGGTGAGTGGGCAGATGAGAGGATCTGAGAGAAAGTGGAAGAGGAAAACTGATCAGAATATAAGAAAAAAACCCTTTCCTTAAAAACACAACAATCCCCCCCCCCCAAAATCACCAAAAATGAAAACAGGAGCTAACAGAGATTTGCAAAAGAAGGATAATAAGTTTACTCAGAAGAAAGTGACAGTGCAGGTTATAGGGTGATACACTATCACAATAATAGCAGAGCATGCAGGATTGGCTTAGTGGTTAAACACATTGTCTGCTCCTCTAGAGAACCTGAATTTGATTCCCAGCACCCACCCAGCAGCTTACAACCATCTGTAACTACAGCTTTATTTTGAGGTATCTGATGTCCTCTTTTGGCCTCCTCAGACACTGAAAACACATGATGCACAGTCGTCATACATGCAACCAAAATAGTCATATTTATTTTGTAAAAGACCAAAATGATTGACAACAGGTTACATGAGTAGAAGGTACTCAAGGTCCTTGTTCTGGGCTTCCTTTTATGAGGTTGAAGAGGAGGATAAGAGGATGGTTATTGAGGGGTATGGTTTTGGTGGTTTTCCATTTTGATTGGCCTATTAGGTCATACTGTACATGCATCTGAATTTAATTATACGCACATCCAATTATACATAAGAATTACATGATATGTAGGAACATCTATGAAGTCAGTAGAGGACAGAGTTTTGCCTTATTACACATGCACTTCAAACCAGGTCAGGCCAGAGTCTCTGCTCTTCTTTTTACTTGGACATTTTGGGAATATACTTGACTAGAAACTCTAAATTTGATTGTTACAAGGGGTGAGAATCTTATACTATCATTTGAAGATGAAAGTATGTGTATCTCAAAGCAGCTTGGAGGGTGTGTTAAGAGATTTTAAGATTGTTATATAAATTGTTTGGAAAGGGGTGTATATACCTAATGGATTCAATTGAAGAAACTAGGCTGCTAAGTGCATTATTACTAGAGGAAAGAATCTGATAACTCCAAGTCATATGGGAGTCCTAGGCCATCTATGTGCCCGTTTCAAGGGGTGTGAGATCCCCCGATGGTATTGTTATAGGAGGTTTTGAGCCACCTGACATGGAAGAAGGGAACTGAATTTGAGTGCTCTTCTAGAGCAGTGAGCATTCTTAACCACTGAAGAATCTCTTCAGTTCCTAGATTTGTTGTTTTGATTTTTAAGTCAGGTCTTGATGTTCTGGCACTAAGTCTGGTCTTGAACTTGTTCATCTGCTTAAACCTCCAGAGTCTTAGAGTTATAGATATTTGCCTCATACATGGCATCACTTGATCTTAGTGATTAGTAATAATTAGTAAAAAGCTTTTTTTTAAGTATGCTATATCAGTTGCTAATTTGAGCACATAGTTTATTACTTTAAAACAACATGGGTTTTAAAACATTTTATGTTAAATGTAGAACATTTGGACCTATTCATTGTATGAAGGCAATAGTATGCCTCTGTATCAAATAGCCCAGCTACCTCTCACAATGGGGGAATCTTTCTGGCCCCCAGGCCCTCCTCTTTTCTAAATCTGCTTACTGGTATTGTAATTTCTAAAGGTCATATTGATGCTTTATATGCCTTTTACAATATGTTAAATATCCTGTATTGTATTAATCTATATTTAACAATAGTTAAAGCAGTTTTAAGGATGTGGTTTTATTTTACAAAATATTTTTCTAGACAATGAAAGCTTATGAAATAAATCTGTAAGTATTAACATATACTATTAAGGTACTTGATCAAATCTAAACTTGTAAAATGAAAATTTTTTGTAGCAAATGAGAGCTGTTTTCACATACACAGTGTAATTGGAGGAGAGTGGCTAGAATTTGTCTAGTTCCTGAGGCTTAGTAATGCTTAGCATGTGTTATGGTAGCTATTTTCTCCTAAATATCTGGGTCATTCAACTGGGAACAGTATGTGCGCATGTTCCTTGGTATTTCTTTAGACTTTTCTCTCTGTTCCTTTTTATTGTCATCATTTACTTTTAGTAAATTTTGGTTTGTACCTTTGCTTTACATTTGAAGAAAATTAAGCACACCATTCTCACTAAGACAGAGTAACTCAAGTTCTCTAAGGACATTTGGCTGAGTTAAGCACTGGTGAGTGAAAAGAGGGTAAACAGTGGTTGCAGTGTAATGTTTGAGGAAAGAATAAATTTAAAATAAAGAAAAAAAAATACAGGCCAAATAGAAAGTGTGGCTTGCTGGATACAGGAAAGAAAATAAATCATTATTTCACTTATTAACAACTATTAAATGGTAAGCATTGTAATTGATGTGACATTTAATATCCAGTTGTGATCATTAATCTTAATTGTCAGCCTTACAAGTTTATTAACAAGATGAAAATACATCTCGGGGCAACTCTAGATTGAGGTGTTTTCTAGATAGTTTTAAAGTGGAAAGGGAGGACCCACCCAGAATATGGCTGCACCATCCATGGTCTGGGGTCCCAACCTGGATAAAAAGGAGACAGTGAGCTGAGCACCAACATGCATTTTTTCTTTGTTTCATGACTGTAGATGCCATGTGACCAGTGGCATCATACCCCTGCAGCCATGCTTCCCTATCATGATGAACTGTGCCATCAAAAAGCCAAAACAAATATTTTTTTCTCAAAAAACAAAACAAATGAAAAATGTTAACAAACAAACAGCAATGAAATCTATCAAAAATACCACTTTAAACTTGAAAGAAAAGAAAGTGGGAAATACGCTTCTATGAATTGGCACAGGTGACCACTTCCTAAATAAAACACCAGTGGCACAGACACTAAAATCAACAATCAATAAGTGGGATCTCCTGAAACTGAGAAGGTTCTGTAAAGCCAAGGACACTGTCAATAGAACAAAATGACAGCCTACAGAATGGGAAAAGATTTTCACTAACCCTACAAGTGATAGAGGACTGATCTCTAAGATACATAAAGAACTCAAGAATCTAGAGCCCAAAACCTTGAATAACCCAATCAAAAAAATGGGATTCAGATCTAAAAAGGGAATTCTCAGCAGAAGAATTACGAATGGTTGAAAGGCACCTGAAAAAGTGCTCATCATCTTTAGCTGTCAGAGAAATGCAAATCAAAACAACTTTGAGATACCACCTAACACCTGTTAGATTGGCTAAGATAAAAGACATAGATGACAACCTATGCTGGAGAGGATGCGGAGCAAGGGGAGCACTCCACCATTGTTGGTGGGAGTGTAAGCTTGTTCAGCCACTTTGGAATGCAGTATGGTGGTTTCTCAGAAAACTGAGAATCAATCTCCCCAAGGACCCAGCAATACCACTTCTGGGTGTATACCCTAAAGATGCACAGTCGCACTCCAAAGGCATTGGCTCAATTATGTTCATAGCAGCATTGTTTGTAATAGCAAGAACCTGGAAACAACCTAGATGTCCCTCAACTGAAGAATGGATTAACAAACTGTGGTACATCTAAACAATGGAATACTACTCAGCAGTAAGAAAAAATGATATCCTAAAATTCGCAGGCAAATGGATGGATTTGGAGAATATCCTCCTGAGCGAGGTATCACAAACCCAGAAAGATAAGCAGGGGATGTACTCACTCATTAGTGTACTCTAAACAAACCAATAAACAAACAAGAAAAAAGCCAAGCATGCCCAAGCTGCAAGCCACAACCACTGAACAGCTTGGGATCAGAAACACCTTGGACTGACTCCTTGAATCCCACTCTCCCTAGAGGAACACCTGACTCAGTCTTGAGGTTGTGGGGAGAAAACTGGATCTGCCAGGAGTGGAGGCTGAACTAAGCAATATTGGGACAGCGGGACCTTGGGACTGCCTGCTGCCTGCCCAGGGAAGGGATAGGGAGTTCTGGAGAAGAAAGAATGACCTGATGTGTTGGGAGGGGGAAGGGACCTTGAATAAGGATATACAAGGATAGAAAGTGTGACATCTTTGTTCATAATAATAAAATAAAAAAGAAAAACTAGCGATAATGCTCAAAACAAATAAGCAGAAAGCAAAAAAGAATGATAATGACCATAAGGTTGGGTAGGTAGAGAGGGTGAAAAGATCTGGGAGAAGTTATGGGAGAGGGAAAATGTGATAAAAAATGTTGCATGTAAAATAAGAAACAAACAAACAGACAGACAAAAACAAAGAACTCTAGGAAGAAAAAAGAAGAATGCCAAATATAAGCTTTTTGTTTTTCTTTTTTTCTCTTTCTTTTTTTTTTATGAATAAAGCTACATTTTCTATCCGTGTATATCCTTATTCAAGATCCTTTCCCACTCCCATCCCCTCCAGTCTCTCTTCTCCACATCTCCCCATCTCCTCCCATGCAAGGGCAGGAGATCCCAAGGTCACAATATTGCTCAGTTCAGTATCCCCTCCTGGCAGATCCAGTTTCCTCATCCCAACATCAAGACTAAGTCATGTGTTTCTCTAGTGGGAGTGGGGTCTCAAGGGTCAGTCCAGGGTGTTTCAGATCCCAAGGTGTTCAGTGGTTGTGGTTTGCAGCTTGGACATGCTTTGTTTTTTGCTTTTTTGTTTTCGAGTCCACTAATGAGTGAGAACATCCTCTGCTTATCATTCTGGGTTTGAGATACCTCACTCAGGAGGATATTCTCCAAATCTGTCCATTTGCCTTTCAATACAGGTATTCTCTTTGTAACAGCACTGGCTGTCCTGGAACTTTCTTTATAGACAAGGCTGGCTTTGAACTTGCAGAGATCTGCCCCCTGAGTGCTGGGATTAAAAGTGTGCACCACCACTCCTGGCTAATTACAGGCTTTTATTGTAAATGCTTTTTGGTATTTACTCTTTCTTTGGATATGCTTAGTCAGAAACGACTTGATTCTTAGAAGTTGTCAGACTCATCTCTTGTGGGCTGAGGCAGTTTTTTTTGAGGGGGGCCAAGAAGTGTCAACTGAGGAGGCACTTTCATTGTAGACAGAGAGACTATCATTATGAAAGCTTCTGGCTGCTTTGATCACTCCCTGGATGCCTTGAGAAAACCATTTTCCAGCTATAAGGAACACTACAACTGTGTCCTGACATCTGCTCCAGAAAACTCCAGTTGACTGGTTCAGAAAGATTGTGCCAGTTTCAGCCATGATAGTAGTGGGTAAACTCTGGATTACCCTAACCATCCTTCACCTAACTCACCAGGACTGGTTATAGGTGATGAAAATGGTTGGTCTTTAATTGAGCCTTGTGATCTGTCATTACATAAAGTTTCTAATTGGTTGAATTAGAGCTCTGTTATAATTGGGGCAAATATAATCTAAACTTATGTGTCTGACCAATTTCACACTTTTCTCCTGATTATATAATAAGGTTGTTGTCTTAGCTTTTCAGCTTTCCCTGTGTGGCCCCTCTTGCTATTGCAATACTAGGTTCCAATAGCATACATTCTCCCAGATGGTCTTTTACTCTTGTAGTCTTTATCATGGGTAGAGAATGCTGAGGTGATGATAGGAAACAAAAGCAGCAAGGAATGTGATGGGTGGGATCCAGTGACCAGAGGTTAAAATTATGATGTATGGAAATATTGAAGAGGTACAAGGAGAAAAAAACCTAAGATTTGGAAAGGTGTGTGTGTGTGTGTGTGTGTGTGTGTGTGTGTGTGTGTGTGTGTTGCCTATAAAACATCAAAGGTGAAAACCTATGGGTCCCAGTCATTGTAAGAATTCCAGAAAGATGGATGTCGTGGCCTCAGAATAGAACCTACATCAATGTTTATTGTTGAGATTCAGGAGCTCTAGAGACAGTGCTTGGGAGCCAAAATGTTAGACATTACCTGCACTTTCCCACACTAACTGCTTCTACAAGCCACAGATCACTAGTTGATAGATGTAGGTAGGACAATCAACAGCCAAAACCCAGAGCAATACACTTCTGACCTATGTACATGGGCCATTTCGTCTGTACCATTTAGATCTTTGAATCATAAGCCTCTAGTTCTTCACATCAAAGTCTACAATCCCCTGGGTTTGCTGGGTTAGCTAATGGTCCTCTTGATATTCAAGGGCCCAAGGGCACTGACAGTGAGGAAGCTATCCCTTTGTATAATCATTATTTTGTTTACACAGAACAAAGAACTCAGGTCATTGCTAATATCACTACTGAAATATCAGAAGCAGAAGTCAGTGCTAAACTAATTTTTCATTGTGAGTGGGAGGATGAGGAGAAAGAGAAAAGGAAGTACAAATTTTTACAACACTCACAAACACACACACACACACACACACTCATACCTACCTTTCTTCATAATACTCTTGGAACCTCATTTTTCCAAGTTACCCTACTATGAGTTAAGTGTAATAGATATTTACACCTCTCTTCAACCATATCTACATATTTAAAATGAACTATTTGAGAACAGATATGTATTTCTTAAATCATTAATAAAAATTTGAATTTGAATTTTAATAATATAAAACTCACTGTTGCCTAATTAGTGAACATGTAAAAAATAAAAAAGTAATTTTTTGTCATTCTCAAATATAACATTTTTTTTGCCAGAATTTTATTAGAAATGTGAAGAAAAGGAATTAAGCTTTCATAACTTACAATAGACTTCAGCAGGCAATTTTCCAAAATGTATGCATCTTTTCAGTGGATTGACTCAATTGAATTGGGTGGCAAAAAATAATTGCAAAACTGTAGCACAAATGTACAAGTTAAGCAAAATTACACTTCATAATTTTCCAGACTAATGCTTTCTGAGATAGATGTGGTGGCACTGCCTGTAATCTAAAACAAAATTAGGGAATTTGCAAATTTCAGGCTAGTCTAAAAAAAATCAGGGAGGCATTGTCTTACCAAATAAACAAAAAAGAATAGTCTTCTCATGTTCACCTTCAACTCCACTTAGAAATTCCCCCCCCCAGAAGTGCCTAATTCATGCTTTTCTTCATTCACGTCACTTAGATGTCTAATGGACTTTGCCATCTCCCCTGTATTGACACTTCATACCACATCTGTCCTTTATTACTTTGTGATATTTTCTTCAGCATGTTCCCTGGGTAGGATGTTGTGGAATATTATTTTAATTATGTAAAAGTGTGTTACACTTGTTTATCCTGAATTTGTTTAATTAAGAAAAGATGTGTTACCATTTCACCTTGCCTGCCTAAGGCACCTGATTGGTCTAATAAAAAAGTGCATGGCCAGTAGTAAGGCATGAGACAGACAGGCAGGGAGAATAAATAGGGGGAGAAATCTAGGATAGAGAATGGAAAAAAGAGAAATAAAGAGAATGAAGAGAAAGAAAGGGATACCCCAGGGTCAACCAGTCAGCTGCCAACCAGCCAGACATAAGAATCAGTGAAAGGAAGATATAGAGAAGGAAGAAATATAATAAACCCCAAGGCAAAAGGTAGATAAAGGAAAACAGGTTGATTTATGTTAAAAGAGCTAGCCGGAAACGAGCTTAAGCTAGCCTGAGCATTTCATATCTATTAAAAAGTCTCCATGACATAATTTGGTAGCTGGTTGGTGGCTCCTCAAAATAAAGCCTGGTAAAGTGTAGCATGTCTGAAGGGATGAGGTATAAGCATGCCTCAGCCAATTGGGAATGAACATTGAGAATAAATTACTGACTTCCTCATTATATAATTATGTACCTCATTCCTAATTATGTACCTTGAGAATGTCCCAGGTAGATTGAGCCTCAATTAACAACAATGATCACCCAAATATTATCTTACCTTGTATTATTCTTCTATTTCTCTTGCCACTTACTGACTGGCCTTGATGGGATCCATGCTTGATAAACCTTGTTTTTAGTTTCTAGAGCAGCTCACATAAGTTACTAGGGTTTTTTTCTTTCTTTTCAATTTTTTGGTGGGTTTTACATCATATATTCCAATCCCACTCATCTCCCTGTACCCTTGCATCTGCTCTCTGCACTAACAACCTCCTTCCTAAATTAAAACCAAATGTGAAAGAAAAACAAAAAACAACAAAAAAACCCAAAAAGACAAAACCAAAACAAAAGAAGAAGAAAAGGAGGAGGATGAGGAGGAGGAGAAAGAAGAAGAAGAAGAAGAAGAAGAAGAAGAAGAAGAAGAAGAAGAAGAAGAAGAAGAAGAAGGAGAAGAAGAAAAAGAAGAAGAAGGTGTGTCTTGGAAGCTATAGTGTGGTGTGTTGAGACACACAGTTTACTCTTTGTTCATCTTTACTTAGAAACGTTCACTGCCATGTATCATTGTTTTGGCTCAAGGCCTCTGGTTTCTATTACACCATCAAAAATGGACTTTCACTGGGCTCTTGAAAATTCTGATGTTTTGGATCTGTAGGTTTGTCTCATTCACATGCTCCAACAGTTCATGGATTTGGTGGATATTGAAATGGGTCAACTCATAGCCCTGGTTCTGAGCCTAGGTGGTAACTGGGTTGGTCAACTTGCTACATAGATGAGCTCTCCAGGACTGCTTTGGCTAGCTCACTCAGTGCAGCCTACAGCAAGGAGTGGGGCCAGTTCTCTTGCTCTTGAACCCTAGGATCAGGATCCCCCTCACTAATATGCCAGGGCCAGCTCTGCTGTTTTATCTAGGCAAGGGGTGTAGGGGCCTTTCTCTCCTGACTGTTATAGGGGTATATGGGAGGTTGGGTCAGCTCCTCAGCTCTCATACCCTCAAGGCTCCTTTACCTGGATAGACAAAAGGATCAGCTCTAACATGATGCCCAGGTGAGATACAGGGCCTGCTCTCCTGTGTGCTGTACCTGATATAGGATGGTATATGGCAAGGCTAGTTTTCTCACTCTGCTGACCAGCTCTCTAGCATGCCACAAGTAGCAAGAAGTGAAGGATAGGACATCTTTCTCTCACCTATGTCATTGCATAGCAGACAAGGTATGGCAAGGTCAACTTTGTTGCTCTTATGCCCTTTAGGTTGGCCTACCAGGGTCCCTGACAACAGGATCAACTCTAGTATGCTTCGCAGGTGAGGTGCACACCTATGGTGAGGGGTGAGGCCATCTTTTCTGAGTGCAGAGGGTGAGGACTTAGCTCTTCTCTGAGGGGTAGGGCCAACTCTCCTATTGCAATATCTAGCAAGGGGCAGGACCAGCCATCCCAAGACCAGTGAAGCATAGAGTAGGATTAGTACAGCATGTTTCCAATGACTCTAGTGTTTAATAGGTTACTTTTGATAATTCAAGTACTGAGATCTACTGAGTTTAAATACTCATTTAGGGCACTAGTATTGATTTGCAAAAGATGTGTTATGATTTGGCACATTTATTTCTTTTAAGGGTGCTCTGTTTGAAGTTCTTGTATTATTCAATTAAAAATCCTCACCTAGTTTATAACTCTACAGCTCCAGTGTTATGCTGATACCAGCCTCTTCAAATTCATGCCTTTAATATCTTTCAAATGAGAAATGATAAGTTTTATTTGAGGTGCTAAAACACAGCACACACAACACTTAAGTCAATACATGCATCAACACTTGATAACATTTGATAGAATTAATTAAAGCCTTTCTGTTTTGAAAACTTTGACATGCTCTAAAATTTGCAAAATGAGTAGAATGATAGTGCCTTGAATTTTTGATTCATAAAATTAACATTGAGGACCTTTTTATAGGCCTTTCAAAAGCTAGCAAAGGGTATAATTCAGATGTGCATAAATTAATATATATTATTTACTGTGCTCAATATTATTGATTTCTACTCAGTAACAGGCAACAATCAATGCCCATTATGATATCCTCTATTCAGTATGGGTCAATCTTTTCAGTGTACAAAATACTAATTTTTAAATGGTTTCTTAACATTGCTAAATTTAGCATAGCAGCTCTGATTAATGGTAAAAGGAAAATGTTCCTTGTGTGGGCTATCACTGACTTTTGGGTGGGGATGTAGCAGTTTAGTACTCATTTTAATGGCAGCATCTCTGGGCTTCAGTACATATTTTTATCTTCTATTTCACTGTTTTCCTCTCCAATTCTTCAACTATCTGGAAGGTAAGTTGTCTTCCACTCTCGGCTGTCTGCTTAGGATCTCATCTCTTGTGTCTCAAATGCTTTGTATCTGAGTAGCTGTCATGCACATGGAGGTGTAGTAGATGATCAGTGCTATCTGCCTAAGTTGTATGTTGTGTCTCCTGTACTATGCTAAGCTCAAAGGCTTCAGAGCATCTCTCAGGCATTCTCTGGCTGTACCTCAAAAGAGAAAAGGGGTGTGTTCTCTTATTACTTCTCATCTCTTACTCTCATTCTCTCTTCCTCAATATTTGGTTCAGATGGTGGAAACATTAGGTTCTATCTCAGTGACTCTGACAGTGTTGTCCTAAGTTAATATCCTCTGGACTCCTTAAAGCCCCTTTTACACAGAAGGCCTTTCTTGCTTTTTCTGTGGATAAGTGCCATCTCCAAGAGCTTGTCTTGGTTGCCCTTGAGAACTTGACTCTATGAGCCTATTGCTGAAGAGGCCTCATATTTAAATCATAAAAAATCATACAAATGAAGCTGATATGTTCATGTAAATTATACCTCTCCTTGCTAGCTTTTATACTGCTAGGAGTTACTATGAACTACCAGTAGAGAAAAAGTAATCATCTGCCATCCAATTATGAATTTTTCAAGCTACATATGTCTGGCAAGACATACCTAATGATACAATATTGTCACAAACATCATGAATGCAACAAGTGACTTCTTTATTAGATTTAGTTCTACTTTACAGGTTGAAACACACACATGATAATGATATTGGGATCAAGATCCTGTGGTCAGATGTCAAATATTCCAGGGAAGAAACTTCTACTATTATTTTGTTGAATGAGCATAATTAAACCAACTCCTAATAACTTATCATTATATACATACATTAGTATATTTCTCAGTCCTCATTAGAGAATTTTCTTTTTCAGTAAATTCTGATTAACACAGAGCCCCACAATTGACAAGGGTTTGGAGAATAAGAGATCATATAACGCTCAGCCCTAAATATGACACCTGTATCATAATCCTTTCTCCCAAGGCTCAAGGATTAAAGAATTATTACAGAAGAGAGATGGAAAAGGTATAAGAGCTGGAGCCTGTGGATAGCTACACAGAAACATTTATTTTCCATAGACACAACAAGGAAGTTGCTTATATAAATTTACAGCAATTCAGATCACATTCATTCGCAAGACATGCCAGATTCAAGCCAGACAAAAGTTCAGTATGAAGAGAGCAGGTAAATACAAATCCCACCCCTAGCTACTGACAATTGATAGCCTCTGGGAGAGATAGAACTGATTTTTCTTAAGGGTATGGGCCTTGGTTTGTAGACTATTTTCTACTGAAGACTGCATATCCAAGAATATATGACCAATAAGAGCTATATTTGGTGGGTTAGGAAAAGGAAAGAGAGATCACTAAGTTGGGTGGGTAGGGATGGAGTAAGTCTATGAGAATTTGAGAGAGGTGGTAACTATGATCAAAATACATTGTACAAAATTCTCAAAGAAAGAACTAGCAAATAAAAAAATCATAAAGTCAAGAAATAATCTGAAAGGAGATATGGATTTTTGGTTGAGTAGAGATAAAATCTGGAAGGGACGATAGAGAGTTCTGGAGATAAATGATGATGGTGGTGATTACACAATGATATGACCTGCCTAAAACCTTCAAGGCATGTGTGTAAGAATGGTTAAAATATAGTTAAAACATCTTACACTATGCATTCTTGATTACCAATACAAATTCAAACTGAGAACAAAGCTTTATTTCTGTATGCACTTAAGCACGGAATAGATATCAGGCTCTCACATCTCACTTTGCTTTTGCAATACAAAATGCAGACTTTGGAACTTAGAAAACATATTCCTTTAGAAAAAAATTAGCTTCCAAGGCTGTTATCGAGCTGTGAAGTCAGGAATAATCTAGCTTGGGGCAGAATGTTGAATAATGACTTATTTGTTCTAGAAAATAGCCAACGACACCCTGGAGTCACAAACATTACTCATTTAATGAGTGAAGAATCATAAAAAGTGGATTTATGATGAATGAAAGGACACCGTTTTAATATTTTTTAAAGTATTATTACTTTTACAATGTTATTACAAACAGAATATCTTAAAATAGACTCTTATTCACATTTCCACTGATAAATAGCCCAAATAAAGCAGAATTCTCAAGGCTCTGATACTTAACTTTATGGGTAATACAGCAAATAAATATTATGACTAAGAGATGCAAAATTAATTCCTTCTCTGTTAATCTTAGCTTTATTGTTTCTGAAAGTATGATACAAATCCACTCAGATTTAGCCTTTGAAAACTCAAGGAACGTGTGTCTTTAGGCTATATGCCTAAGAGTGGTATTGCTGGATCCTTGGAGAGACTGATTCCCAGTTTTCTGGGAAACTGCCATACTGCATTCCAAAGCAGTTGAACAAGTTTACACTCCCAGCAACAATGGATAAATGTTCCTCTTGCTCCACATTCTCTCCAGCATATGTTGTCATTTGCGTTTTTAATCTTAGCCATTTTGACAGGTGTAAGTTGGCATCTCAAAGATGTTTTGATTTGCATTTCTCTGATGGTTAGAGTTAGGCTTTTTTATTTTTTTAAAGTTTTGTCATGATCCTAATCCCTCTACTCATGTAATTTCTCCTCCCTCTCTTTAGTTAGACCATTGGCTCAGCCCATATGTTTACCTATGATCTCTGCATCTGCCTCCATCCGCTGCTGGATGAAGGTTTTATAATGGCAATTAGGGTAGTCATTCATGTTATAGGGAAAGGCCAGTGTAGGCAGCCTCTTCACTACTGCTTGGAGTACTAGCTGGGTTCATTTTGTGGATTTTTAGGTGTTCCCTGGTATCAGGTTTCTCTCTAATCCCACAATGGCTCCCTCTACCTGGATATACACTTCTTTGCTCTCCCTCTCTGTTGCACACCCCCAACCTGCTCTACCATTTCATTCTCTTACATACTTTTCTCACCTCTCCGTGTTCCCTTCTCCCATATGAATGCAATTTTCTCAGAAGATTTGCTCTACTTCCCTTTCCGAGGGCATCAGTGGATGTTTCTCTTAACTTTATCCTGTTATATAGCTGCTGGGGGTATGTGTTGTGGATTGTAGCCTAGTTATCCTTTGCTTTATGCCTAAAATTCACTTATGACTGAGAACATATCATGTCTGTTTTTCTGGATCTGTGTTACCTCACTCAGGATGATACTCCCCAGATCCATCCTTTTGTCTGAGCAGTTCTCCATTGTGTAAATGTACCACAATTTTGTAATCCATTTTTCAACTGAGGGGCATGTAGGCTGTTTCCAGGTTCTGGCTATTATGAATAATGCTGTTATGAACATAGTTAAGCTGATGCCCTTCAAATAAATTGAGGAAGATATCAGAAAATGGAAAGATCTTTCATGCCCTTGGATAGGTAGGATCAACACAGTAAAAATTGCAGTCATATTAATAGCAATATACAGATTCAATACAATCCCCATCAAAATTCTAACACAATTCTTCACAGACCTTGAAAGAACAATATTCAACTTCATGTGGAGTAACAAGAAGTCCAGGATTGCCAAAATAAACCTGTTCAATAATGCAACTTCAGGGGGCATCACCATACCTGACTTTATGCTCTACTATAGAGGTACAATAATGAAAACAGGTTGGTCCTGGCATAGAACTAGTCTTGTTGACCAATGGAATCAAACTGAATATCCTGACATTAATCCACACACCTATGAATACTTGATTTTTGACAAAGAGGCTAAAAATAGCAATAAAAAAGATAGCATCTTCAAAAAATGGTGCTGTCATAACTGGATGATGATATGTAGAAAAACACAAATAAATTTTTATCTATCACCCTGCAACAAAACTCAAATTCAAGTGGGTCAAAGACCTCAACATAAACCCAGTTACACTGAATGTGCTAGAAAAAAGTGGGAAATAACCTTTAATTAAAAGATCACTTTCCAAATAAAATACCAGTAGCACAGATATTGATTACAACAATTAATAAATAAAACCATCTGAAACTGAGGAGCTTCTATAAGGCAAAGGACATGGTCAATAAGACAAACAAACCCTCATAGAAATGGAAAAAGATCTTTACCAATTATACACATGACAGAAATTGATCTCTAAAATATTTAAGAATTAATCAAGAAACTACAAGCCAGAAAACCAAAGAACATAATTGCAAAATGGGGTTCAGAGCTAAATAGAGAATTCTCAACACAACTTCAAATGACTGAAAGAAACTTAAGGAATTTCTCAATATCCTTAGCTATCAGAGAAATGCAAACCAAACAACTCCAAGATACCATTTTACACCTGTCAGAATGGCTAAGATCAAAAACACATATGACAACCTATGCTGGAGAGGATGTGGAACAAGGGGAACACATCTCCATTGCTGGTGGGAGTGTAAACTTGTACAGCCACTTTGGAAATCAGTATAGTGGTTCCTCAGATAACTGGGAATCAATCTACTCAATGAACCCACACCACCACTATTGTGCCAGATTTCTCAACTACACTTAAAGTTTGGCTGTTTTTCTCTCAGTTCATTAGCCTAGCAGATTTATCTTGTCTGAATGTCTCTGACTAGGGTGGCATCTGGAAGGAGAGAATTAAACCACAGGTTTATAACCTCACTTTGCATCTTTTCAAGATCATAACTTAGCTGTATTTACACCTGCCTCCAACAAATAAACACTCAAGCAGCCCCAATGGCAATAAACCAGATGTTAATCAATGAATAATGTTCTCTAAGGATTCTGTCAAGAGGCAGAAGCAGAAGAAATAATTGACTCTTCTGCAGGGATCTTCTTATTTTAATATGTAGTAGTCACATAAAGTGGTTGGATTCGGCTGAGTCTTTCTTGCCTTTACTTGCACACTGCACATAACAAGGAGGGGTGGGGTAGGGGAAAAGAGACAAGAGGGTCAACATAATTGATTGACAGAAATCCATTTATGCTGAATGCTAGATAAATTTCCATTTCCCATGACTTGATCAATTTACTAGGTAAATTTCTAGTTCCCATGTTTTGATTCATTTGATCTATTCACTAATAACAACCAGATAAAAGATAACAATTTTTATATATGTGCCCATTTAACTTCTCTACATTGTTTAAAACATGCCTGCAGTAGAATTATTGACATATACAGCAATGGTTTCTTTAGGATCAGTATTAGGAAGAAAAGAAAAGATGTGCTTTGTGTTTTCTTCAGAGAACCTGCTACCCACCCTTCTATTTCCCTTCAGTTTCATCCCATAGATGTTTGTCTAGTTGTGAATCTGTGTGTCTCTGCAGCAATAAGGAATATGTCTTTAGTTAACGTTCTCTTTTTTTGTACAGAAATTCCATAGAGTTTTGTTTTGCTTATGGGTACAAATCACAGGGAACTGTTCTTCCAGATCAACAATGCAAATGTAATGAAGGTTTATTTATTTTTATTATTATTAAGATTTAAAACATCAGTTACCGCATCTACGTATTTTACTTCAAAGATTACTTTCATTATGACCACATTTAACACAGTTCATCTCAGCAAGGGACAAAATATTTGAAAAATAATATTGAATTGTTTTTCCTTTTCTATTTAAATTAGTGATTCTCAACCTGTGGGTCATGATCCCTGAAGATTGAACAACCCTTTCACAAGGGTGGCTTATCAGATATCCCTGCATACTAGATATTCACACTATGATTCATAACAGTAGCCAAATTACAGTTATAAAGAAACCAAAAAAAAAAACTCTTATGGTTGGAGGTTCAATTGAACTGTTTATTAAGAAAGAGGAAGGAGGAGACAAAGTGAGGAGGAGGAGGAGGAGGAGGAGGAGGAGGAGGAGGAGGAGGAGGGGAAAAAAGAGCACAGGGGACAAGTAAGTATGTTGCCACAATGGGGATATGAAGGAAATTTGGTTTATTGCAACTGCAAGACTGAGGCCTTTAAGATCACATAAGGAACTTAGTGAGGTTAACTCAGGCTTCAGCATTAGAGTGAAGTGGACTCTGGTGGGCCACACCTTAGTGTTGAGGTTGAAATGATAGAATGCTTGCAGGCAATGTGAGTGCCAGTGGAGAAAAAAAAATCAAATATAATTTCATCAGCTCCTTTGAGAAAAATTTTGAAGAAAGAATTTGAACAAAGTTTGTAGCAAGTCCAAAGAGACCCATGAAGGGAACAACTTCCATTTTAATAAACACACACACACACACACACACACACACACACACACATACACATTGACTTATACCTATAACCAACCCAGAAAACTTTTGAGAATTCTAACAACCTTGGCCCAGTGACTCTGAAATATGTGTGATAACATCCAGATGGTTGTCTTCTTACATTATTTCCTTGGTTCTGTCTGTGGCATTGTTCTAGAGAATAGTGGGAATTTGAGCATATATTAATGTACCCATTGAACTCTTCATGCTTAAAACATCTCTGAACAGGCTATGCGCTATGGGGAACAGGCTGTCTTGTTCAATCTTGTGAAACATCCCATTGATTTCACATAGTTGACAGAATACTACTGAACTTAATGTTACAATTTGATAATCATGTAGAAGGTTTCGGAAAGCAGGGACCTTTACTACATCCTTCACATCTCAGACAATGTCCTGCACACACGTAGAAGTTCCCAGTATTGATAATCAAGTTCAAGGAATTTTGGCATAATAAATGATTCATTTTTTTAAAAAAAAGAGAAGCTGCAGGTTAATAAACCTCAAGTTAGAATCTCTGCTAATGTCTAGAAACTGCCCTGTTGCCCCTTTAACCAGCGACAACAACCTTAGCTCTTAGAATTCTGTAATTCATTAAAAACTACAAGTGACATTCATTTTTCCCTTTTTCTGTCACATGTGATTGACTAATGTATACAACATCTTTCAATGCTAAAACATATTTCATAACAACATTTTTTATAACACTTGGGACAATGGTAGAAACTGTGTCTTTACAAGTAGCTGAAAATATACACAAAATGTACTAATTGATGGCAGTTTGTATAAAGAATATGACAGAAAATGTAAAGTATGTTTCAAATGCATGTGAGTTTTTATTTCATTAATAAAACAAAATCATTTCTGAGCATAACTGTGATAATCAAATATTTTGGTACTCAGTGTACATTGAAGTGATAGCTCTTCTATGGTAGGTAGAAGCTTGAAGATCAATTTTCTCATTAATAGGTCTTTCACATGCTGGGTTTTGAAAACCATTAGGGAAGAGTAGGATTGTAAAGAACACAGCATGCTTGCTGCCATCCCCACCTCCCACATTCACAACAGCTGCTGAAGCTGGTGAACTGAGACTTTGTCTCAGCATCCTTAGGAGGCCTTCATCAGTTCATTAGTGATAGCAACAAAACCCTTACATTTTCATCTCAGTTAAGGGTTTCATTCTTTCTTAACCAGCATGTGAGATCCAAAGACCTTGTAGCAAAATTTATTTAAAAATTGATGCATCTTTTCTTAAAACTTCAAGAACCACTTGGTAGACTTTATATTACAGAGGAAATGAGTCTTAGATATTTTTACATTTCAGTCTAATTTGGAAATCTAGGTTTAATTTTCACATAACCCAGATAATTAAATAAAATTTAATGTACTTTTTTGAACTATTATTGTAGGTTAGTATATTGACCTGAGCTTGGAAGAAACAAAATTCATAGTGAATATTTTTATTTGTTATAAACTTACATCTAAAAAATTTCAGCATTTTTTTCTCAAAACAACCATTTCAGGGAGCAATAAAGCCTTTGCAAGAGCAACAACCCTTCATGATAAAAGTCCTGAAGAAATTATGCATACAATTATATATACCTTAACATAATAAAGGTAATTCACAACAAGTCAATTGCTAGTGTCAAACTTGAATGAAGAGGAACTAAAGGCAATTTCACTAAAATCAGGAATAAGGCAAGGTTGTTAACTCTCTCCATGCCTCATTAAGGTAGTACTTGAAGTCTTAGCTAGAACAATAAGATAATTGAAGGAGATCAAGAGAATACAAATAAGAAGGGAAGAGGTTAAAGTACCTTTATTTGCAGGCTATACAATAGTATAAAAAAGTGACCCTAAACACTCTACCTGGTAACTTGAACAACCAATAAAAACTTTCAGCAAAGTAGTAGGTTGTCAAATTAACACACAAAAATCAGTAGCCTTCTTATATACAAATGACAAATGGACTGAAATGAAAATAATTCCTTTTATATTGTAACCTCAAACAATATAAAATATCTTGGGGTAATTCTGAGCAAGTGAAAGACTTATATGAAAAAAACTTTAAAGTATTGAAGAGAGAAAATGAAGCAGATATCAGAAGATGGAAATATCTCCCATGATTGTGGATTACTATAGTTAGTATTAATGACCACCCTATCAAAAGAAATCTATAGATTTAATGAATTCTCCATCAAAATTTCAACACAATTCTTCACAGAACTTGAAAGGACAATATTCCTCTTCATATTGAAACACATAAAACCCAGGATTGCTTAAACACTCTTGAGTGAAAAACTGTTCTTTTATCATTGTCCACATCTCAAATTATATTACAGAGCTATAGTAATAAAAACAGCATGGTTTTACCACAAAAGAGACACACTAATCAATGGAATCAAACTGATTTCCCAGACATAAGTCCACATACATATGGATGCCTGGTTTTTGACAAAGAATCTAGTAATACTCACTGGTGGAAGGACAACTGGTACTGGTCAAACAGGTGAATGCAGAGGAAACCAAATGGATTTATATTTATAACCAGTACAAAACCCAAGTCCAAATGGATAAAAAACTTCAACATAAAACCAGAAAAACTGAGCCTGATAGATGATAAAGTGGAGCATAACTTTGAACTCACTGGTATAGGAAAAGACTTTCTGAACAGAACACAACAACCATACGTACTGAAATAGATCAAAAATTCACAGATGAGACCCCGTGAAACTGAAAAGCTTCTGCATGGCAAAGCCACCATCATTTGGACAAAGCAGCCTAAAAATTGAAAAATATTTTCACCAACTATACATCCAATAGAGGGGTAATATACAAAATATATGAACAACTAAAAGAAAAACCTAGACATCCAGAAAACAAATAACCCAATTAAAAATGTGGTATAGATCTAGTCAAAGCATTCTCAAAAGAGAAAACTCAAATGACTGAGTAACAGAAATGTTCAACATCCTTAGTTATCAGAGAAATAAAAATCGAAACTATTTTAAGATTTTATCTCATATCTGCAAAAATAGCTTGTCATTTATTTTATTGGAATAAATATGGATATGGAATAAGGGAAAACACTCATCCATTTTTTGGAGAGCACAAACTTATATAGCTACAATAAACATCAATGTGGCAATTCCACAGGAAACTGGGACTCAATTCATCTACCTTAGGATAGATTCATACCACTACATAGCCAAAGGATGGTTCATCCTACTACAAAAAGAGTTGCTCAACCATGTTTATTCTTGTTCTATTTATAACAGCCAGAAATTGGAAACATTCTAAATGTCTATCATCAACAGATGAATGAATATATAAAGTGTGGTGCAGTTACACAATGAAATATTTCTCAAAAAACTGAAATAATACAATTGATAGGTAATTGAGTGGAGATAGAAAAAAAATCATCCTGAATAATGTAACCCGGACTTGGAAGAACAAATATGGTATATATTCAATTACATGTGACTGTTCATTATTAGGTTATTGATAAGCAAGCTACAGTGCATAGAACCACTGATGTTTGGTAAAGAGTAAAGGACTAGTGGGGGAAGATGAACCTTCTTAGGAAGGTGAAATAGAACAGTTATGGATGGTCAAAGGGAGGTACTGGAATGGGAGCATCAATAGGGGAGGGGAGAAGAGGGGTCCCCTCTATTGAGAAGACACAGCTAAAACTAAGAGTAATATGAAAACCTAATATAGTAGAATCTTCCTAAAATCCATACATATGAAGGCTATCTAAAAGAAATTCCAAAATAATGTGGTATCAATAGTACTAACTGGCCATCTCTCATCACAAAATGAAGCTTCCAGGAAGGGAATGGGTTATATCTAATTGACTTGTTGGCAAAAGAGGTCTCATGGGAATTTCTGAGCAACCTAGGCTGCTACCAAGACTTTTAGTTGTTTTCTGCAAAATTGTGTTAAGATCATTTTGCTGAAAATGACACCTACACAAACTCATTGAACTCAGAGAAGTTAAGCAAATGACTATATAGAGCCTTCAACCCTATGGACTAATGTTCAAAGTACTGGAAGGTACTCTGTACACTGCAAAAAAAGAAAGGTAAACACCAAGGCAACCTTAAATAAACTCTTTGATCTACAGTGGTGATATACTTACATGGTATGCTAATGTCATAGTGGGAATAACCAAAAAAACATCTGATTTGACTTGAGGGCCGCTACATGACATGGAACTCATACTTGATATTGCTTGGGTGACCAAGACCTTGAAACTAAATAGCCCGAGAACCTTAGGTTAAAACAAATACCTTAATGGAAAAAAAAAAAAACATTTTTATTGTTGAAGAAATGGAGACCTTGAAAAATTAAATTACACATCCAAATCCTGTAGCCCTTTAATAGTAGAGCCACCATTCAATTTCTTTTGTATATGCCTATGGGGATCTGAGTTGCTTTCACAAAACCTGGAAAGTTCAGTTTGTCTGAGGGCTTGTACACAACATGTTTTCTAATTTGAGTTAGCAGTGTCTGAATGAGGACATGCATAAATTAGTACATCTGGCTTTATAGTTTAAACATGGCTTTGATCCTGTGAGAGATCTAGAGTGGAGAACTCATCTCTCCAATACAGAGAGAAAAAATATAAAAAGCAGGTGACTAGCAAAGGGCACTCTTTTTTTGTGGAGATTTCTAGATATGTTTGCTTTATACATTCATACTTAAATATCAGAATTACCTCACTAATGCAAATAAAATATCTCTCTGAAAGGCATGGTTGTTTAACACAGGTATGCCAAATCTTCTGACATATGTATTTATATTTTTCTGTTATTGTTGATATTTTTAATAACATGCATTTTTTTCTGTACTAGTTTTAGTAGTAGTCAGATCTATTCCTAGAATTTTATCCATTTTTAATGTCTTTTAAAATGTTACTTTCAAATTATGTTTAAGTGTTATAAATGTTGATGTACACATGAATTAAAATGTTATGTTTTAATTTATATATGTAACTTCTCTTAATTTTGAAAAATATTACACAAAGGAAACTTGAGGATATATAGCATAAGGGTGTAAACTGTGTTCTTACAATTATCATTCATGCCATTAGTTAAGGTCTCTACCCATATTTTAAATGTTACTGTGCATAAATTCCTTATATTTATTAGTTGCATGTACTTAGCAGTGTTGGTGTGACTTATGAAGAAAATATTGAATGATTAGTAATTAATCAAATGAGTTAATAAATTCATCTTTTCAAAACATTTTCATGGTGAGAATATTTGAAATTTATTCTTTGGGGGACTGTGAAATTTGATACATTGTTATTGATGGTATCCATTATATTCTGCAATAGAGCAGACACCACAAATCAGAAAACCTACTCCTCTCCTGATCTAATAATCCTTGCCCGTCTCCTGATGCATCTGACCCCAGTTTCTGGGCCCATCACTCAACTCTACTTAGGTGACCTTGGTTGTTTTAGATTTCCTGTGTAGGTAAGAACATGCATTATTAATCTTTCTGTAATTGGTGCATTTTACTCAGTGTAATGCTGTCCAGTGCCACTCATGTTGTCATAGTTTCAAAATGTTTACCCATTAAAGGTGAAATGGCATTTGGTTGTGTATATATACTACATTTCACTTATTGATTCATCCACTGCTCCTTCTCCTAACCTTTCTCCCAGTCCTGCGCTAGCCTCGCCCCACCCCAACTCCCCATTCACTCCCCAGAGAGGGTAAGGAATCCCAAGGTGAGTAAGTTCAGTCTGGCATATCCAGTTGAGTTAGGACCCAGTCACTCCTCCAAGTATCAAGGCTGAGAAAGGTTTTCTGCTGCAGAGCATGGGTTCTGAGAAGCCAATTCATGCACCAGGAATAACTTCTGGTCCTGCTGAATCAGGCTCAACAAACTGCCCATGCCATTCGACTGTCATCTACATTTGAAGAGTTTAGTCAGCTGTCATTTCAGAGTCAGCAAGCTCCCAACAGCTCAGGTTAGCCTATTCTGTGTGTCCTCCCCCCCATCATAATCCTTAGATCTTTATCCCTCTCTTCAGCTGGACCAATAGCTCAGCCTGGTGTTTAGTTATGGATCTTTGTATCTGCCTCCATCAGCTGCTAGATGAAAGTTCTATAATGGCAATCAGGGTGGTCATTCATATGATAACAGGGAAAGGCCAGTTTAGGCACCCTCTCCACTATTGCTTGGAGTCTTAGCTGGGCTCATCTTGTGGGTTCTTGGGTGTTTCCCAGCCCCAGGTTTCTCTCTAACCCCACAATGGCTCCCTCTATCAGGATATTCACTTCGTTGCTCTCCTTCTCCTTTGCTCTCCCTCTCAACCATCTTACTCTCTCATGTTCTCTTCTCGCCTTACCTTGCCCCTTCTCTCAATATGATCACTATCTCCCCTTCCCATGGAATCTATGGATGTCTCTCTTAATTTCCTTCTGTTATCTGGCTGCTTGGAGAGGTTGTGATTGTAGCCTGGTTTCTTTTGCTTTAAAAATCCACTTAAAAGTGAGTACATACCTTGTCTATCTTTCTGGGTCTGTGTTACCTCACTCAGGATGACTCTCCAGATCCATCCATTTGCCTGCAAATTCAAGATGTCATTTTTTTCTCCATTATGTAAATGTGCCACAATTTTTAATCCATTCTTCAGTTGAGGGGCATCTAGGTTATTTCCAGGTTCTGGCTATTAAAGTTAATGCTGCTATGATTTGTTAATTTGCTTCTCAATCCCTCAGGATTCTCCTGCCTCTGCCTCTCTAGTGCTGGAATTACAATGTGCTGCTACAACCAACTTTTCTCATGGGTGCTGGCAATTAAACTCAGGTTCTTATGTTCAAGTGGCAAGCCCTCAACTGAGTGAACCATCTTCTCAGCTCCGTATTTTATTGTTTCAGTTTTGATTTACCTGACAATTAGCACTGCTGAGCATTTTCTTAAATAACTGTTGTGTGACTTCTACCAAGAAATATCTATTTATTTTCCTTGCCAATTTTATAATTGGTTTATTATCTGACTATTGAGGGATTCCTTGCTGTATTATGAATATTAATCCCTGTTTGGATGTTTGGCTTGCAACTATTTTCAGCCTAAATATTTTCTTGTTATATATTAATTATTCTGCTAGGCCTATTTGTCTGTTTTTTACTTTTAATTATCTAACCTTTGAAGTTTACATCTAAAATAAAATAAAACAAACAAAAAAGCTTAAGCTAATGTTGTTTAGTTTTACTTTTATGTTTTCCCCTAGTAATTTTTACTGTTTTTTATCTGTATCTTTAACTATTCAATTTTGAATGATTTTTTAATAGAATAATAGTTAAATTTAATTCATTTGCATTTAGAAGTCCAATTTTCTCCACATCTTTTACCTAAAAGAAATTGGTATTTCAATATTATGTACTCTTGTCACCTTGATCAGAAATCTCTTGGCCACACAGGTATGGATTTATTTCTGGACTCTCTATTCAGTTTCATTGGTCAATGTATCTATTACATCAGTACGATACTATTGCTACTACTTCTTTTTTTAAGAATAAGGTCATATTTTTATTCATGTATCACCTTGTTCAAACTCCTTCTCCCCTCCCATCCCTCCCAGTCACTCTCTCTTCTCCCCATCTCCTTATCTCCTCCCTAGCAGGAGGTCCCAAGGTCCAAAGATGGCTTAGTTTAGCATCCATTCCAGGCAAATACGCTTTCCTCACCCCAACATCAAGACTGGGTCAAGAGTTCCTCTGGAGGGAATGGACTCCAAGGTCCAGTCCAAGGTGCTTCAGGTCCCAAGCTGTTCATTGGTTGTGGTTTGCAGCTTGGGAAAGCTTTGCTTTTGGTTTAAAATCCACTAATGAGTGAGTATACATTCTGCTTATCTTTATGGGTTTGTGATACCTCACTCAGGAGGATACTCTCCAAATCCATCCATTTTCCTGCAAATTTTAGGATATCATTTTTTCTTGCTGCTGAGTAGTACTCCATTGTGTTAATGTACCAAAGTTTGTTAATCCATTCTTCAGTTGAGGGGCATCTAGGTTGTTTCCAGGTTCTTGCTATTATGAATAATGCTGCTATGAACATAGTTGAGCTAATGCCTTTGGAGTGCAAATGTGCATCTTTAGGGTATCTGCCCAATAGTGGTATTGCTGGATCCTTGGGGAGATTGATTTCCAGTTTTCTGAGAAACTGTCATATTGCATTCGAAAGTGGCTGAACAAGCTTACATGCTCACCAACAATGAAGGAATATTCTCTTTGCTCCACCTCAAATACATTGTAGTATAATTTGAAACCAAATTCAGCTGTGTTCTTTTACAATAGATTTGCTTTTTATTAACATGTGTGTGTATGTGTGTGTGTGTATGTGTGTGTGTGTGCCTCATGTGTGCGGTGACTGCGGAAGTCACAGAACCCCTGGAGCTGCAATTGTAGGTAGCTGTGGCCTCCTTAATTTGTATGCTGACAATCAAATTTGAGTCATTTGCAAGAGCAGTTTGTACTCTTAATCAATGAGCCATCTCTTCAATATTGTTTTATTAGTATTGTGGCCCTGGCTATATAGTTTTCTTAGTTCCATGTAAAATTTTAACTTTCTAAAAATATCAAAATTGAAAATATGTTGATATTAGGTATTTCAGTCTATGAATACAAGATGTCTTACCATTGATTTATAAGGCAGGCAAATTTGTGTCTTTAATTCACTTGTTATTTTGTAAGTTTTAGCATATATCTCAGTTATCTATTTGGGGAGTTTCTAGTTAAGTATTTTATCTATTCTGATAGTCTATTGTAAATATAATCATTCTTTCTGTTTCTCCTAAAATATCTCATCACTGTTATACATAATGCCTCTGATTTTCACATGCCAGTGTGTATCCCACATGACTGTATTTGTTCATTACTTCCGGGGAGTGTTTGGCAGTGCCATGAGCATTTTCTACACTTCACATCTTGTTGTCAGCCATCAGTGGTCATTTCACTTCTCCTACCCTTGTTGGGTGCCTCTTTTTCTTTCTCTTGCATGACTGCTCTTGCAAGGACTTCTACCATTGCAGAGTGAGTGGTAAGAATGGTAACCTCTGGGGCCTCTGCTTTTCACCACTGAGGATGCTGTCCACTGTAGACCTATTAGAGCTATGCTATCTTTCATCTATTAAGTTTGAACTATTCTGGTTTGATTTTTGTGTCTTCAATCTAAATATATATTTTTTTAATTTGTCTTTCTTTTAATGGCCTTCTGAGACTACAATACTAGCCTACAAGATAAGATGTACTCCTGGTCGGGTAGTGACAGGACTGTTGTAGGAAGAATCAGGAAGAGGGAGGAGTCTAGGAGGAGTGAGAGGAGGTAGGGGTAAGGTAGTGGGGTATGAAAATAAAAATATATGCATGTCTAAAATATTAAAGAATAATAAAAATTCAAAATTTAAAAAGACAAAGCTTCTATCACATTTTATATGCATTTTATATCTCACCTTTATTTTTTATTCTTCTGTTTGAGTTGCAATATTTTCTCTTGACCTAGCTTCTATAACCCAGATCACAACTTTCTTAAGTTCAATTATGTGTAACATTAAATCTGTTGAAATTTAAATTTTAGGCACCATGGGTTGTTTTTTTGCTTACAATTTTCATTGAAAATGGCATCAATGTTTATTTTCTTGTATACATTAATATTCAATAATATTTTAAATTAAGGGAAGGCAGTCTCAGCACTTGGGTCCTCCTTCATCTAGATGTATAAAAGTGGGGAGTGGGGGCATTTCTTGTTCTGAAGGCAATAGATGGGTTTTTATTGCCCAGAGAGGGTTGGTTCTCCAATTCTGTATCTAGTAGCAGAGAGATGGCCAGTGACAAAAACCTAGGATGACTTTAAGCACTTCATAGTCTGTATGGTGGCTCTTCTTATTTCGTTACTGACTTCTAAATTGAAAACATTCAATATTACAACTAAGGGCCTGAGGTGTTTCTCAAAATTCTTTTTTAATAAGTCCTGAAACTCCAATTTTTGTACTTCCAATAACCTGAGATTATGAAAACCTCTCTATAGTTTTCAGTTCCCTTTGGCTCTGCTTCTCAACCTTTTGTCCTGTAGAGCTTACTCAGCAAATGCCTTGACAGGGTAATTGTGTTCAGTACTGACTGCACTTTCCATGTGTATCATTCTTTATATTCTGTTCGCCTTAGCGGCCCAATCCCAAACCCTAATGACTTCTCTTCCAACCTGTGTTTGTTTTCCAAGCCTGGTGCATTTTTCTGAGAATTGTCAAATGCCCTGAGAGGAGAAGTAATGTGAAGAAAATTGAATTTATAATAATGTGCTTTTCACCTGTCTGAATTTTATAACCTCATGTGCTGGTTGTCTTATTTTTCTACAAGTCCTTCAAATAAAGTTTGATTTTATATTTTGTTTAGCTTTTAATATTATTCCTAGTAAGTGAACTGGACTTCGGGGAAGAGAAGGAGATGTCTTGCATTTTCTTTTCTATAAATGCTTTGGCTAAAAATAAATCTGATTTGATTCCTCTTAAACACTTTGTACCATAGAATTCTCCTTTTTTCTCCAGGAACAAAAGACAATAACTTCTTGTGGAACTGAGCTCATAACTAGAGTATTCTTTCCCAATGGTACTATTATGAAGGCTACCTAATGGCAGAGGGGTACATCTTTGTAAGTTCCATCCTCCCTTCTCTCAGGGAATTAACAAAAAACTATTCTTTCCAAATCTAGCATCCACACAAGGTCTCAGCTTTTATTTCAAGACATATATTAACATTTTGTTTTACATAGAATATTTTCTAACCAATCGTAGCCATGAGGATTGTGGTGTGAGTGGGAACTGATGTCGTCATGCACTGTGTTCCTGTTCTAAGGCAGAGTGCAATGCTTACTTTTCATATTGCAAATGTGCTGTGTCCCATCACTGAGGCTGTGCTCTTATAACGTATTTCTATCTATCCTCTCAGCTCTCGTCTGTCCTCTGTCTCCTGTTGACAAGTGACATGAAGGTCAAGTTTTCTAGTTAATCTGTCACTAAAAGTATACTTCAATTTTCTTTTCTGAAAAAAAAAATGAGTTTCATTGATTGAAGATTTTCCAATGAAAAGGTATTATTTCTACATTTGGTTTAGATATGACTTGAATTCCACAGACTTATATACTTATATATTTATCCCCAGATAGTGGTGTTATTTGTAGAAAATATGTCACTGGGGATGTACCATTTGGGGCTATATCTCACCCTGGACTTTTCTCTGTTTTTGTCTCTGCTTCTTGGTCACAGTGAGATGTGCAGCAGCTCTCTTTCCCACATTCTTATATAGTAATGGAGCCTCCCAGCCATGCACTGAAATCTTTGAGATGCTCAGACAAAATAAATTCTTCCTTAGAACATTTCTCTTTTCTGTAATTGTCAAAGTTAGAAAAACCTGACTAACCTGGCAAGGTTAAATTTGGAGGACATTTAATTGTACCAGTTATCTCTCGTTTGCATCCTCTGCATGCATGAATTATCAAGATGATGTGCAATTATGTGCTTTGTAGTTTAAAATATTATATTTACTTCTCTTTATTTCTGTAGAGTTCAAGTCTATTTCAAGTACAAGCTTTATATTCAGGACTTGAACTTGCATTTTACTTTCACAATTTTTAAGTATGTATAGTATATAAATTGTATTTACATTATACTAGGTTTTAAAAAGTATTTTTGTATTTATTACAACATAGATTTCAGTGTCTATGATACTTAAAATAATACCATTTCTGAATTGCGTATCTTATCATATCCCATATCTAATTGCCAACAATGTTATAAACTTAATTACTGTGCACTGTAAAAATGAATTACATACCCCATGAAGGGCGTATTATAAATGACTTACTGCAGTGAATAAAACAATAACTTTATAATAAAATTTGATGACTTCCATAGAGAACGATTAAAAATGATTTTTAAAAATACAGCCCATGCATACCCTACCATACTTTATATCAAAGACAGAGAAGAAACTGGACATGTATATGTACTTTAATGTGAGAAGCTGCACACTGTCACATGAAAGTATGCTGAGATGTACCCATTAAAAGCTATTTTCTTTAGAAGTGAAATGAGGAAATGCATACTTTGAATGAACCTCTTAATATAAACATTTTTATTTGCAAAATAAAACACATATTCATAAAATTAATTTACAAGAATAGATCATTAATTACACTATATATAATAAAAGTTACTCTGCATAATGAATTATTAGAGTCAGAGAATAGGTTTTTTTATTTTGTATTTATGAAGAAAAACAGTAAATTGAATTTAAAATGCTGATAAGTTAACAATAACAATAAAGAAACTAAAAATCATAAGCATGACTTATCAAGGGTGATAATGCAAATAATTTGCTACACATAAAATTACTTTGTGTTCAGCTTTCCCTCTGTATTTTTATTTCTATCCCTGTATATCCCCATTCAAGGTCCCTTCCCCCTCCTGCCACATCAGGTCATTTTTTCTTCTCCACAACTACCCATCCCCTCCCTGGGGAGGAAGCAGACTGTCTCATGGTCCCACTGATCCAATAATGCTTAGTTCAGTCTCCACTCTTGGCAAATCCAGTTTTATTCCTCCTCCCTCAAGAGTGAGTAGGTGTTCCTCTAGGTGGAGTGGGATCCGAAGAGTCAGTCCAGGGTGTTTCTGATCCTAAGCTGTTTAGTGGTTGTGGTTTGCAGCTTGGGCATGCTTGGCTTTTTTCTTGTTAGTTTGTTTAGAGACCACTAATGAGTGAGTACATCCACTGCTTATCTTTCTGAGTTTGTGATACCTCGTTCAGGAGGTATCACAAATCCATCCATTTGCCTGCAAATTTTAGGATATCATTTTTTCTTCCTGCTGAGTAGTATTCCATTGTGTAGATGTACCACAGTTTGTTAATCCATTCTTTAGTTGAGGGACATCTAGGTTGTTTCCAGGTTCTTGCTATTACAAATAATGCTGCTATGAACATAGTTGAGCTAATACCTTTGGAGTGTGACTGTGCATCTTTAGGGTATACACCCAGAAGTGGTATTGCTGGGTCCTTGGGGAGATTGATTCTCAATTTTCTGAGAAACTGCCATATTGCATTCGAAAGTGGCTGAACAAGCTTACACTCCCACCAACAATGGAGGAGTGTTCCCCTTGATCCGAATCCTCTCCAACATAGGCTGTCATCTGTGCCTTTTATCTTAGCCAATCTAACAGGTGTTAGGTGGTATCTCAAAGTTGTTTTGATTTGCATTTCTCTGATGGCTAAAGATGATGAGCACTTTTTCAGGTGCCTTTCAGCCTTTCGTAATTCCTCTGCTGAGAATTCCCTTTTTAGATCTGAACCCCACTTTTTGATTGGGTTATTCAAGGTTTTGGGCTCTAGATTCTTGAGTTCTTTATATATCTTAGAGATCAGTCCTGTATCACTTGTAGGGTTGGTGAAAATCTTTTCCCATTCTGTAGGCTGGCGTTTTGTCCTATTGACAGTGTCCTTGGCTTTACAGAAACTTCTTAGCTTCAGGAGATCCCACTTATTGATTGATGGTCTTACTGTCTGTGCCACTGGTGTTATATTTAGGAAGTGGTCACCTGTGCCAATTCATAGAAGTGTATTTCCTACTTTCTTTTCTATCAAATTGAAAGTGGCTGGGTTAATGTTGAGGTCTTTGATCCATTTGGATTTGAATTTTGTGCAGGGTGACAGGCTCGGATCTATTTGCATTTTTCTACACACTTCCATCCAGTTATGCCAACACTATTTGTTAAATATACTATTTTTTTCCATTGAATGTTTAGGGCTATTTATGAAAGATCAGGTGTTCATAGGTTTTTGGGTTAATATCTGGTTCCTCAATTCTATTCCATTGGTCCACAAGTCTGTTTTTATCCCAGTACCAGGCTGTTTTTATTACTGTAGCTCTATAGTATAACTTGAAGTCAGGGATGGTGATACCTCCTGAGGTTCTTTTGTTGAGTAAAATTGTTTTGGCAATCCTGGCTTTCCTGTTATTCCAAATGAAATTGAGTATTGTTCTTTCAAGGTCCAAAAAATATTGTGTTGGGATTTGGATGGGCAGTGCATTGAATCTGTAGATTGACTTTGGTAGAATTGCCATTTTTACTATGTTGATCCTACCAATCGAGGAATATGGGAGAGCTTTCCATTTTCTGATATCCTCTTCAATTTCTTTCTTCAGTGATTTAAAATTTTTGTCAAATAGGTCTGTTACTTCTTTGGTTATAGTTACTCCAAGGTATTTAATACTATTTGCAGCTATTATGAAGGGTAATGTTTCCCTTATTTCTTTTTCAGCTCTTCTATCTCTAGAGTATAGAAGGGCTACTGATTTCTTTGAGTTTATCTTGTATCCTGCTACATTGCTGAAGGTGTTTATCAGCTGTAGCAGTTCCTTGGAAGAATTTTGTGGGTCACTTATGTATACAATCATATCATCTGCAAATAGAGATAGCTTCACTTCTTCTTTTCCAATTTGTATCGCCTTAATCTCTTTTCATTCCCTTATTGCTTTAGCTAAAACTTCGAGAACTATATTGAATATATAAGGGGAGAGAGGACATCCTTGTCTAGTTCCTGACTTTAATAGGATTGCTTTGAGTTTTTCTCCATTAACTTTGATACTGACTGTTGGCTTCTTGTAAATCGCCTTTATTATATTTAGATATTCTCCCTGTATTCCTGATCTCTTCAGGGCTTTAATCATAAAGGAGTGTTGGATTTTGTCAAAGGCTTTTTCCGCATCTAAGGATATGATCATGTGGTTTTGTTCCTTTAGTTTGTTTATATGATGGATAACATTTACAGTTTTTCGTATGTTAAACCAGCCCTCCATTTCTGGGATGAAGCCTACTTGGTCATGGTGGATGATATCTTTTATACATTGTTGTATACGGTTTGCCAAAATTTTGTTGAGAATTTTCGCATCAATATTCATGAGGGAAATTGGTCTGTAGTTCTCCTTCTTTGTTGTGTCTTTGAGTGGCTTGGGTATTAGGGTGATTGTGGCCTCATAAAAGGAATTTGGCAAT
>PVIH01014140.1:0-55228 GCA_004025045.1 Sigmodon hispidus | reverse complement strand
AATAATGCTGCTATGAACATAGTTGAGCTAATACCTTTGGAGTGTGAATGTGCCTCTTTAGGGTATATACCCAGAAGTGGTATTGCTGGGTCCTTGGGGAGATTGATTCTCAATTTTCTGAGAAACCTCCATATTGCATTCCAAAGTGGCTGAACAAGCTTACAATCCCACCAACAATGGAGGAGTGTTCCCTTTGCTCTGCATCCTCTCCAACATAGGCTGTCATCTGTGCCTTTTATCTTAGCCAATCTAACAGGTGTTAGGTGATATCTCAAAGTTGTTTTGATTTGCATTTCTCTGATGGCTAAAGATGAAGAGCACTTTTTCAGGTGCCTTTCAGCCATTCGTAGTTCCTCTGCTGAGAATTCCCTTTTTAGATCTGAACCCCATTTTTTGATAGGGTTATTCAAGGTTCTGGGATCTAAATTCTTGAGCCCATCATTTTCATATCTATTAGTCGAATCTCTACAATAGTTAGGTTTTTCAAAAAGTTAATAAGGAAAACAAAAAATAACAGCTGTTTAGTTAAGGACAAAAATTATCAGGGTTTCCAAGAGTTCTGATAAAGTAATTAACAAAGCAAAATTGGCATGATAATTTTTTTCTGTTTGGAAGGCAGGCTGATGGAATTGATTATTTCTATAACCACACTATTCCCCTTGAACTGATCTTAAAATGGATATAATATTTGCAATGTAAGTTTATAATCCATGATCTGTATGTATGGCTCCAATAGAAAGAAGAGGTAAATTCAATGTATTGATGTAGTGATCTTTAAACCACAGGGGTCAATGAGTTATATTAATGTATTTGTTAGAGCTCTAAATACAATAAATTGGCTGTATTGAAAAACTCAAAGTTATTTTCTTATTGCTCAGATGTCTGAAGCCATAAAAATGTGAGTAATGTCACTTTCTGTCTGAGGCTCTAGAGTCCTCTATCTATCATTTTTTGAGTCTCTGTGGTCCCAGACATTCCTGGCTTATACTGTATCTTTCTTTCCTCCACCTGGTTTTCATGTGGATTTTTCCTTTTTTATACTTAGTTTTCATTCTCACATAGTTCTTAGTAGCATTTATCATTATACTGTATTGTTATGTTGTCCTTCTTTATGCTTTATGTAATTTTATTTTACAGTTCCAAAGGTCAACACCAGAGGATTTAGGGATCTACACCAGCCTGGTCTACTCAGGTGGGCCCTTTCTCAAGACCAAATAAATCTAACATAGAACAAAGTCTGAAATCACTATCACTGTATTCAGAAGACAGCAGGAAAATTCATACTAGGCTCCATCTCCAAGCTCTTAGCTGTCATTGTTACAAAAGTCCTTTCCATCAAATAAGGTCCTAGTTCAGACTTTGAATAAGATACAACAGAACAAGCCCTTCTGGTTAGGTTGGGAAAATGAACAATATTCAACCAACCATGGTCAGTTATTGTCATTATAAACTTTAAGTATAAGCCCTTAAAATTCCAATTATTGTGACGAATTTACAAAAAAAAACTTTAAGGACAAGTGGCTTTGGATCAAAGTGATCTTATATTCTCACATGTTGGTTAAGGTTCACCTTGTTTTCTTCCTGGCTGTAGGATCTTGATTTCAGTTCACTTAGAGCAATTATGTTGGAAGGTCAACAACTGGAAATCTATCAAGAACCTAGGAGCTATCTATATTAAATACTTCCCAGTTGTAGTGATAAAATACTATGACCAAAAGCAACTTGTATAAAAACCTCAAGTTTATTTTGTTTTATAGTAATAAAAGGTTAAAATCCAAAATGTTGGGGTAAGTGTGGCAGTGGGATCAGAAAGAACCTGCATGATCACATTTTTTTAATTTTTTTCTTTTTATTAAAAAAACAAAAGGTGTTTTTTCCATGTATCCCCCTGCTCACTCATCTTTCCATGTTCCCAATCTCTTTCAGTCTGCCCTCAGTCTCTCCCCACTCCTATCCCCTCCCCCAAAAGGGCAGGAAGTCCTATGGTGGTCAGCTCAGCATGACACATCCACTCCAGGCAGGTCCAGTTTTCTCATCCCAATATCAAGCATAGGTTAGGCACTCCTCTCGAGGCAATGGGCTCCAAGATGCCAGCCCATTTACAGGAACACAGTCTGTTCCCACACCTCAAGGCTCTACATGCTGCCCATGCTAATAAGGAGTTGTCTACCCTTGGAGGGCCTAGCTCATTGTCCTTTGGTTCCTAGGCGACTGTTCTTAATTCAGTGTGCTCCCCAGAGCTCCAGGAAGCCATCTCTGTGGGACTCCACCTCACACTCTCTATCTCCTTTCCATAGGAAACAGAGATACAGAAAAATGGAATGAGGGTATCAACTCCCAAAGCTTTCCTCCAGTCATGTACTTCCTCTGAGGGGGTGCACTTCCTAGACCTTCCATAATCTGGTTGGCAGTGAAATTAATTGAATTGAACTCTAAATGTGGGCAGTATCTTTTCAGAGGCAGCAACAACAAAATGATATTTGAGAAGAAAAACTTAGCTTTTGGCCTGCTTGCTTTCCTTCTCACTAGCAAATTTATTGATTCTGTTGCTACAGCTTTCTTCCCTGGTATCAAAACCTACTTATAAAGGATTCCAAACTGGCTGAAGACCAGCAACTTGTCCAGGAATCCTCCAGGCTTTTGGTACCAGATTGAGACTGCTGAGAATTATAGCTTCTTGGAATGACAAACTACAAGATTCTCAGCCTCTTTGGTGTGAGAAAGCCACCATTGTACTGTCTGAACAACATCCTATAATTCATTCTTCTAAATTATATATGTGTGTATGTATGTATATACATTATATATATATGTGTGTCATACATAGTATCAGTCACTTTCCTTTAGAGTGCTAATGCACACATTGATTAGATTTATTCTTCAATAATGTCATCTCATCATGACCTATTATCAATATGTGATGGCTCTCTGCTGCATACACTGTAGTCATGGGACATAACAATGAGTTGGCCCTGTCCACTCTGTCACTCATTCCCATTGATCTGTAATGCTTGGAGAAATAGCATTTTTGAGTAGGCCCTATTCATAGAGAGTTTGAAGCCAAGCTGAAACCCTGGAGATAGGCAGACATTCTCTAACTGTAGGCATCTTGATGCATGCAGCATGTGAGTCCATGACTAGTAGATGGGACAATAGCTTCCTTAGTGTTCAGCATTCTCTTCTTTACAGGTTCTAGGTGAGATTATTGTGTCATGTCTTCAGTCTGACATGCACAATAAATTCTATAGTCTGGTTTCCCTGACACATCCATGTGCTTATATGATCCTAGGTTAATTTAATACATTTAAAGTATGGTAATTTTTTTTCTTTTTGCTTTGAGAAAGAAGGTATTTATCACTCTGCGCTTTGTGGGTGGTGCCAGACAGTGGTGTTATTTATAAGCTTAACATGTTCCGGGGTCAACTTTTTTCTGAATTTATACTCAGAAAAGAGTAAAATGCTTCATATAAAATAGAGTTACTGGCAAAGTACACCATAAAAGAAAACACTATTGTACATTATCATATGGGAACTTAGATAGGGCCTTAGCCTAATATCAACAGTGACATAATTACCTGTTAGGCTAGTGTTGGGGTGAGCCTGGTTTGGGATCAGAAGTTGAGGTTGCCCCTATGCTCAGGGTCCTGCTATTTTCTCTTGGGGAGGGGACATAGATGGCATGGAGAACAATGACACAGCCTCCTGGGACTCTTTGAAACAAGCAAGTCAAATTTTATTATGGAGGAGAAAACCTTAAATACTTTTTTCCCTGACCCTCCTCCCAGCCAGAGGAAAGGCTTTGATTTGCTGATATCTGCAGCTGCAGGCAGTGATCTCGCTGGTCTAGGGTTGTTGTATACAGACTCAGCCCTCACCAAGGTCCCAAGCTTGGACTACAGGTTGGCTTATGCAGAAGTACTTAGGAAATTTATTTTTAATATTTTTATAATATACTCACCACTGTTCCCCTGCCTCCACTCTTCCCCTATTCCCAGTCCTTCCCCAGCTCTCCACTACCCCATACTCTTCTTTTTTTTTTAAATCAGAGAGGATAAGGAATATCCAGTTGAGGCAGAACCAAGCCCCCCTCCCATCAGCATCAAGGATGAGCAAAGTGTTCCTCTCTAGGTAACAAGCTTCAAGAAGCCAGTTCATATCAGGAATAAATTTTGGTCCGACTGTAAGAGACCCCACAAACTGCCCATGCCATTTGGCTGCCAATCATATTCAGAGGGCTTAGTTAAATCCCATGGAAATTCCCCAGCCTACAGTTCAGAGTCAGTGAGCTTCCAATAGCTTGAGTCAGCTGTCTCTGTGGGTTTCCTCATCATGACCTTGACCTCTTTTCTCATATAATCTCTCCTCCCTCTCTCTAGCTGTACTGGAAGCTTATTCCAGTGATTAGCTATGGATCTCTACATGTGCTTAGAGCAGTTGCTGGATAAAGGTTCTATAATGACAGTTTAGAGTAGTCATCATTTTGATTATGGGGAAGGGCCAATTTAGGCACCCTCTCCAGTATTGTTTGGAGAGGGTCATCTTTGTGAGTTCTTGAGTATGTCCCTAGTACCAGGTTTCTCTCTAATCCCTCTAAGAAGGTATCTATTTTGTTGTTCTTCTCTGTCTCAACCATCTCATTTTGTCATGTGCTCTTTTCACCTCCCCTTGATCCCTACCCCTTATGGGCCTAATATACTTAGGAGATGTTATCTATTTCCCAGAGATGCAGTCTCTGTTTAACTTCAGTGTTCCAGTTAAATAGCCATATGGGATGCTTGCTACAGCCTTTTGTAGAGCAAGTAGCCTGAAGTCGCTTATGCTATGTTTCTAGGTTCCCCTGGAAATACTGACATGCCTCACTTTGCCCTTGTTTTTGGAAAACAAGTAAAAAACTTCACAGTGATAAGTATTCAGCTCCCTGCTCATATTGTTGTCCATGGAGGTTAGTCATAGCCATAACATGCCTAGCATGTCCTCTCTGAAGCTTTGCTAACAAAGGCAGAGATTCAGGCTTTTCACAGTCTGTCTTTCCAAGTTCTCCACAAGCGCTTGCCTCGACAAGTAGTTTAAATCCTTCTTCTACTATTGTTAGCTTAGAAGAAGCACATGGATCTCAAGGGACAATACTGTACACCAATGAAGTGAAGATGACCAACTGCTCCCTTCACTCACTGAGACAATGCGCTATACATTGTACAAATACATCCCACTTGCAGTGATATTAATAATGTAAAAATAAGACATTATTGCAATTAAATGTTTTACCATTTTTCAAGAATTAAATAGCAAAATTTCCCAGTTCCTCAGGCCTGAGGCTTGAAATTACTGTCTTGCATGTGCTCAATAGTACATTACTAGTGAGTAATATTCTCAACCCTTGGTTTTGGTATATACATGTATATAAATCTGTAGCATAGCTGGATTTAAACTTGAGACCTTTCTCCAGTGATTATCAGATGTATAATGCTTTAGATTTTACCAATGTATGTGTATAAATAAATTTTTATATATGCATATGACTGAATTACTCATAACCTGAAAAACTGATTACATTTTTTAATTCTTTTTAGTATAATAAATTATATGTGCCTAATTATATTAATTACTACTAAATACTATTTTCTATGGGTAGTTCTGTGAATGAACTAGCCCATATATATGTATAATATTATTAAAATTGTAAACTATCATTTTATTATATACTATATATTTAATATATTATATATAATTTTATTACATTCAAGATATATACTGGGGTTTGACTTATATGACTTAGATTAGTTCTTTTATTTTTAATTTCTTTTTTATCCTTTTTTATTATTATGAATAAAGAAGTCACATTTTCTATCCTTATATATCCTATTCAAGTTCCCTTCCCCTCCCACCACATCAGGTCATTCTCTCTTCTCCACATCTCCTCATTCCCCTCATGGGCAGGTGGTCCTAAGGTTCTTGTGTTAACATTATAAAAATAAATTTTGAAGACTTCAGACATAAAAATATCAAAAACATTAAAAATTTTTATTAAATTTCTCTTGATATTTCAACTTCACAAAGATTAATTTAATCCAGCTGTTAGGTTCTAAGGTTATCTATGCTAGCACATGCTGATCTTAGAAGAAATGCTTTTTTATGGATGATTTTGTTTTTACATATTACTGACAAATGTTTATAATGTTTTATTTTCTATGCCTCTTCAGGAAACAGATGTTGTTGATTGACCTTTGTTAACCATTTTGCCAGGTGTGATTTTGTGAATGGGCTGCTAACAATTTGTATTTTGTCTCTGTAGAATTACGGGTTTTTTTAAACTTGTTTTTACAAAAGATGTCCTTGATACTAGATAGTATGGATTAAAGCCAAATAGTTTTATTTACAAATCATTTGAAGTGGAAAGAAAAGTTTAAGACTATAAAGCACAAATAATAAGAGGAAAATATATCTTTCTAATCCCAAAGACACTGTATGAACATATTTAATACAGGGAGATATGAACTTACTGAAAGTGAAAATTCAAGAGTTCTGTAACTGCCTTCTAGTTGTATTTAAATAATAGTTCATCTGAATATAAATCGTAAATTGCATGTGATCTAATGTCTAATGCTAGTATAAAACTTTATCAACATAAAACTTTTATGAAATAATTAAGTTTTTAAATATAAAATATTTACATATGTATGCTTTTATCTCAAAAGAGCTCTTAATCACAAATAGGATGGAAACTGTACTCAATATAACTGAAGTGCATAAGGTATGTTTCTCATGACATCTATCTACCTAGGTAAAACCTTCAGCATATTAAAATTATTTATAGTATCTTACTTATTCTTTAAAATAATTAAATTATTAGTATCAAATAATATCAATTTACTTAAGTTTTATCATGTGAACTGTAATCTCTGGAAAAATATTTTAAAAGCTGAGCCTTTATTAAACATCCTACAGCACTGTTTCATTGATTATGACTTCTGTTACTGAAGAAACTTAAAACACCACAGAACGAAACCTTAGGCCATCTCAATCACTATCATTACTTATTTTTTGAGGGCACATTTAAGAGCAATTAAAATCATAATGAAATTAGAGGTGTGAAGTATGGGAATCAAACAAAAGCTGTAAAGATTATTCTCCTGAGATTACAGTTAAGCATCCAACACTGTACTTCTAACACATGTATGACTCTTTTTTGAGAGAGAGACTGACTGGAAGGGGCAGGAGGGGAAAGGGAGTTTGCACAAGGAGATACATAGATAAAAAAACATGACTTTATTCATAATAAAATAGAAACACAAAATAAATAAATAAATTTTTGCATTTTTATCATGTCTTTAAATAATTTCTAAAGTTTTTTTTTAATCATATTCATCCCTTATCCTCAATGACTTAACTCTCAGACACATGTCCCTTCTTTATATACCCAGTTTTGAGAGCCTCGATTATTTTTAAATATCAAGTTCAATTTGTGAACATGGTTGGTCCCCCAGGCATCACATCTTTGAAAACAAACTGAGTCTCCCTCACCCAGCAGTTATCTATCACCAGTAGATACACCCTCAGTGTATGACTTCATACCATCTACCTGAATCAGCGTTGTCAATGACAGGCCTTGGTGTGGCTTGAGTTTTGATATTTCATGTGCATGCTGACTAAAGCACTATGATTGTAAATGTACAACTGTTCTACTGTGTTTGAACATCATTACAAGAATTACATCCTTCCCTGTAATCATCCATCACTTTTTAATCTTAGAATTTTCCCATATCCTCTTCTGAAATGATTCCACAACTGCAGTGAAGAGAGATTGTGATGTAGTTGCCCCACTTAGGAAATCCCACAGTTTCTTATTCTCTGCACCTTTACCAGCTGTGGTTCTTTGTGATAATCTCCATCTTCAGAGAAAAGTAAGCTTATCTGATGTCAAGTGAAGTACTAGTCTGTGGATTTAATGATATTATTAGAAGTCAACTTATAATGACTATTTAAGTTGTGAACATTTAGCATAAAATTAGTAGTAGGTACTCTTTTAGCATTATCTATGACTTGTTGACCCATAGGTTCCTGGTCCCAATAATGACTCCGGGTATAGGTTTTTTATCTTATAAAAAGTGATTTAAATATAAGAAAATAGTGATTAGCTACTCTTATGAAAACTGTGCCACTATAAGTTTCAGGTGTATGTGTGTCTGTGTCTCTGGTGTATGTGTGTGTGGTATATGTGTGTCTGTGTATGTGTGTGTTTGTATATGTGATATATATATATAATGATTCAATTTTATAACTTAGCCTTAAAAATGCTACTGAAATAAATGTTGATAGGAAAGTATCTCTATGATTTATTGCCATTGGTTTGTTAAGGTAAACATGTACTAGTGGGAGTTTTGTCATATCTTTGATCTACACATAGATTTTTGAAAAACTTTCATACTGATGTTTACTGTAGCTAGATTAGCTCATCTTCATACCATTAATGTTCCCAATGTCCATATCATTGCAGCCATTATGTTTATTATTCCTTTTAAGTGGATTTGATTCGCACTGAAGTAAGATACAATCTCAGTAAAGTTTTAATTTACATTTATCTGACAATTAGTGAAGCTACACATTAATTTACACCTATTAGCACTTTGTATTTTATACTTTGAGAAATGTATAATGATTTTATTAACTAATATTTTAAAACTAATAAAATTTTTTAAATTTTGGATTGTCAAAAAAAAAGAATAACACTGATAAAATTGTCATGTAGTGAACCACAGTCACAAAAGTATTACTGTATTAACATAAATCAGATAGTATTATTAAAGGGATGGAAAACTCAGATATAAACATATACAAACTATAGCTTGCTACTTTTTCACAAAAATACCAAAAGTATAGAATGTAGACGAGATTGGGCGCATTCAGGGTGGTAGAATGTAGAGTGGTAAATTCTTCAATAGATAATACTGAGAAACCTAAGATATCTATGTGTAGAAAAATAAAACCTCATATCTATATCCTACACTTCATGTAGGTCAATTTTAAAAGAATAAAACACACTAATATAAGACCTAAAACACTTAAGCAAGAATTGAGGAACCACACCACACCACATACTCACACATGCTCCTATACATACTTTGTCAAGGACTTTCTAAATTGGCCTCTGGTTGCCTAGGAAGTCATGCCAACAATTGGCAAATGTTATCTTGTGAAATTAAAAAGCTTCTGTTTAACAAAAGAAGCAGTTACTATAGTGTAGTGGCAGCCTACCAAAAAAGAAGACTCTTTACCGTCTACATATTTGATAGAGAGTTAATATTTAAAATATACAAACAAGAACAAAAATTAAACAACCCTTTGGAAAGAACACTTTCATTTTAGCCTTCCATATCACAGGTAAGATCAAGCTATGATAACTTCTTAAAATTTATAATTAATATATTAATATATCTCCCATATTTTATTGCTTGTTTTTATCCTTAGATAATCTTAAAGTTCTTCACTAATAGCCTATCAAAATGAAACAAATTGAGTTCATTATGGAGTTTTGATTTAAATGAATTGTTATTTTAAATATCTTTTGAAGTTGATTATACACATTGATACATTTTTAACATAATTCAGTGGTCTTCAAAAATAGTGTCCCTTAGAACACTCCTCCATTGTTGGTGGGAGTGTAAGCATGTTCAGCCACTCTGGAATGCAGTATGGCAGTTTCTCAGAAAACTGAGAATCAATCTCCCCAAGGAACCAGCAATACCACTTCTGGGTATATACCTGAAAGACACACAGTCACACTCCAAAGGCATTAGCTCAGCTATGTTCATAGCAGCATTATATATAATAGCAAGAAACTGGAAACAACCTAGATGTCCCTCAACTGAAGAATGGATTAACAAATTGTGGTACAACTACACAATGGAGTACTACTCAGCAGTAAGAAAAAATGATATCCTAAAATTTGCAGGCAAATAGATGGATATGGAGAATATCCTCCTGAGTGAGGTATCACAAACACAGAAAGATTAAACAGGGGATGTACTCACTCATTAGTGGACCCTAAACAAAAAAGCAGAAAGCAAAGTATGTCCAAGCTGCAAACCACAAACATATGGAAGGATGTGTTACATCCCTGTAAATCAATATGCCAGCATCAATATGCAGTCTTTAAATCAGCTGATAATATATGATAAATACATGTTAGCCATCATTTCAATTTCTCTTCATATCTTTTATTCTTTTTATCCGGACAAAAAGTTGTTGTTAATGATGCACAAAGAAATGACACCATCTTCCATGCAGGGAGGACCAGAGTAAAATAGCCTTGGTTAAGCCCCTCTTCATGCTACAGTGGCAGATCACCCTATACCTTTCAGACACAACAGTCATTGAACTGTTGGTGTTTCCCCAAGTGAGAACCTAGAGGACAGATCATGCAAATGGTGTTAGCAAGAATAAGGCCCTGGAGAGTGGAATGCAATAAATGGTGCTAAAACAAGTAGAGAGGAGATGAAAACAAACTATACTGATGCATTTACTCCCCTCCTACCTAGTGGAGAAAAGATGCATTTGTTTGTTTGTTTTTGTTTTGTTTTTTCTGCCTAGGTTCCAAGTGAGTGGTGTCAATAAGAGCTAAATGCTCACTCTTATCGCTAATAATCAAAGGCATTGGGTGGCAATGATCTACATAGTGCTGTTTCATTTATTTTTCTAGATTTGCACTAGCATTCAGTACCCTCCCAAGCCCTTTTATTCTAACTGCTCAGAGTTTGTTCCAAGCAAGTGAAATAACATCATTTGAAAGTTACATTATGTTTTACAGTTTCACAGGACAGTAATGCAGGCACACAATCTCAGGCTTTCTTGAGAAGCTAAAGGAAATAAAAATAAATAACACAAAAAAAACAACCAACAAACATAAAACCTCTCAGACTTTTACTATTCTTTTTTCAGTGACAAGATTTGGATTTTATATTTTTATTTTTTTATTGAAAATAGTTTCTCCTTATATAATCTATCCTGATCAGTTTACCTCTATCCACTTATTCAAGATCTGCCATCTCTGCTTCTTCCCAGTTCCACTCTCCCTATTTCTCCCTTGAGAAAATAGCAGGTCTCCAATAGACAACAACCAAAAACAATATAAAAAATGCAATAAGACAAGTTACAAGGCCTCATATTGATGTTAGACAAGGCAACAGATAGAAGAAAGAGTCCCAAGAGCAAGCATTTTATAGATTTACTTTTGCTCCAACAATGTTTGTCTCTTAGAAAACCAGAGAAAGAAATAAAGCAATCAGAAAGTTAGAATAAAATCTATAAAAATGTAAACAAGATAGATCTACCCCACACTCCTACTGAATATTGACTCAAGAAACACAAGTATTCATGTCTAAAAGAGGCTGTGCCAGTATTTACCTTTTAATGTGCATAAGAGATAAAAAACACACTCTGAGTGATGATTTAAAGGAGGCTACATGATAGCCATGTACCCATTATTCCCTTTGTACCAGTTCATAACATAATCCCAGAAATAAAGGCTATTCTATTTTTGGAGAAACATTAGAATATGGACTTTGGTAACAAATCTACAGAAAAATTTACAGATCACAAGAAAATCTCTATGTTGTATATTTTCCTCTAGGTGCTTCTATTTAGACATACAATTATCACAGATCACCAGAATAAACAATTTTTAACTTAAAATTGCATGTTTGTGTGCTGTATCTTAAATTATGTATGATTTTAAAATCACAGTAATAAATATATGCCTTCTCATAATTAAGTAAAACGTTCTATAATATTTAGAGTAGTTTTTTTAGTAGATATTCTATTATTTTATAAAAATGATCATGGTGATCATCTTTACAGGTTACCTTCACCTGTAATATTATGACTATTTGAAAGGAACATAATAACCTTCAAATGTTATGATCAAATTTCAAAACACTTAAGCCATGGCTACCAATATCTTTTCTAAATTTAGATTTTAGTGAGATTACATTAAAATGTTACACACCTTTATATCATCTGCCAATATTTTCCAGTCCCTCAAATATTCAATAATGGCCTCATAGTTCTATTAGTATGATAATACCATAAACCTATTTGAGTGACTCAATACTTTCTATTGCAAAACACCAGAGATCCAGAAAGTGTTGTGTTTTTAAATGTAAGACTTTGTTTTTCTCTCTTTCCAGATTAATTAGTCTGTAAGAAACCTGGTACCATCTGGATTTGAACTTTTTCAGTTTTACTAGATAGTTGGTGCAGTATATTTTCTCATAGGATAGCAAAAGCATATGTGTGTATGTATGTATACAATTTTCATCTTATCTTTAAAACTGCTGAGTAAATTTCCTTTGTATCTTAGAAGACAGTTATTTTGAGATTAAAAAGAACCATATAAAACTTAAATTTAGCATGCAGTTTTAAAAAGTTTGTAACACAAAATAGAGAATTGTAAAAATAAATATCTTGTATCATTTTCTCTTCTTTAATATATCAACCCAGAGGTAGGTTTTATTAATCTGTGCATGATCTTAAGATACATCTGTGATGATTAGCTTTCTATCCATAATTCTATTTAATAAAACCCTACTGGGGAAAAATGTTTAAAAGCAGCTTGAATAATTTGTCAATCCTGAAAATATTCATGTGGTCAAGGATATGACTGAATAACTCTTTGTAAGTAAGTGTTAGCTTTGATAATGTGTGGGCATAAAGATATTGGACCAAACTGGGGGTTATGCTTGTCTGCAAATGTGCTAAACCATTTTAATGTGGTTATAGCAACTGGAAACTCTGATCCTATCAAATGTGTAGCAAAGTTTATACTTCTATCCAGGCCATATTTTAAAGTCAGTTCTTTTTATGATCCATATTTCTATGTAGACAGTTTTCAGCTTCTTTATTTACAGTAGTAATTTTATTTAATCCCTTCATTCCTGTTACCTAATTTAGATTAGTTAAATACCAACTACGATGACATATACAAATATAGATTACAGAATATTTAATAAAAAGTTTAGGGGCTCACTTGCTCACCATGACAGTGACATAATCACTAAACATCTGTGCTACATGAGAAGACTCTGAGTTCCCAGGAAGCAGCTCTGAACAAAGGCCTCTCAAAGGGAATCAGCCAGGCATCGCTACCTATTCTCTGCACCCATGTATGCCTCTTTCCACTTTAAACTTTTTTAAAAAATTTTATTCATCTATTTTAAAAATTATTAAATGTATTACTTGTATCTAGTGATGGGTTCCATAATGATACTCTATTCAGTTACATTATATATTTTTACCTTATACATCTCATACTTCTTTGTATCTGCAACCTTTCTGAGTCCCTTTTATTTACTCTCATGTCGTGTGTGTGTGTGTGTGTGTGTGTGTGTGTGTGTATGTGTGTGTGTTACATGTGACAGATTATGAGTTGTCATATACCTATTAGAAATTTAACTACCAAGAGTGCATACTAAGAATTGGCCCTACAAAAGATCCTAGGGTCCAGAGGGGGAATTCATGGTTTGAATCATTGTGTGAATTTTAGCCATTGTTTCCTTCACAGAAATCCCTTGGGTGAGAAGCCATGGAACATCCCTGAACCTCATAATGACACTCATTATAAGCTTGGTCTAGCATTTGCCTCCAGTGTCTACAGAATAATCTTTCTTAATAGTTCTAAATCACAACTAGGATAAGCACAATGCCCTAGATCAAAAAATAAATAGAGCACAGTACATTTCTCAAATAACACTATCATTATAATAGCAAATTTTTTTCAATCTCCTTCTCAAAAAATCATTTCTCTTTCTTGTGTATCTCACACAAAGGGAAGCTAAAGCCTAATAGCAATATAAAAGAACACTCTTAAAATTGATATGTATGCAGCAGAAATTTAAAGTGACTCTCCTATTTTCTTCAAAAAAACTGATAATAGATGTCTCATATGCATAAATTGATTCCATTTCACCATAAGTTTTCCAAAATCAATAGAAAGATGCACTTTATTTTATCACTCCTGTTATGGAATTTATGACAAATGGTCAAATTCTCAAATGCCAACAGGTTTCCAAGTAACAGTACAATATACATTGTTTGCATATATATTTACACACACATATATGTGTATGTGTAATGTATGTATTCATAATTTTATATATTTTCTACAGATACAATAAATAAAACACCTTGTCATATATCAGGATATATTTCTTGCAAATTATGATGTCTGCTAAAACTGGGAATATAGCACTTGACCAGGGCCTCTGAAGATTTAACACACTTGCTTTCAAAGTACAAGCTTTTGCCCACCTTCTCATTTTCTTCTTTCTTCTTTAATTTCTTACTAAGTCCAATTATTGGTGCCTAAACAACTCTAGATATGGATTCACCTATGAGGATATAGGAAATCTACCAGAGACCACATCTTCTCAAAACAATGATCCTCTCCTTAACAGCTACTGTCCATGCCAAAATCTAGTCAAAGCAAAAGGCTTATGGAAACATACCTCATATTTTCAGGAGGTAGAAAATCAAATTTGTAATTTATTTTTTAATAATTGCCTGTCCTCCAACTCCTAAATATTTTCTTCCATTGCTTTACAAATTAATGGCCTTTAAACTCTTCTCATAACACACACACACACACACACACACACACACACACACATGTATACAAATATATATATGAGTGTATGCTTGTATGTGGTGCTTTTGTGTTAATGTGTATTGTGGTGTGCCTTAATGTGTATGTATTGTGAGTGATGTGATATATATATATATATATATATATGTGTGTGTGTGTGTGTGTGTGTATGTGTGTGTTTGTGTGTATCTCCTAGTGTTGTTCACATGTATATGTATATAGAAATAGAAACTGAATGTATTTAGTGTATTCATATGCATATGTGTTTAGAGATGATTATTTAGGTTCAGAAAACTTTTCTCAGCAGACATTAATTACCTGTGAGGAACCATAGCTGAGGTGAAGGCACTTTTGAGAGGAGAATAGCAGAACATAGCTGTTAGGATGTGGGGAAGAGAACACAGGAGGGAATTTGGGAATGGAGGAAAACAATACAGAGGAAGAAAAAGGGAAGGCTAAATAAATAATTCCAGGGACGTTTCAAAAAGTCACCAGAAAACATAATACGTTATGCTTTCTAAATATATATATGAAATATATGTAATTGTATGTCTACATATATGCATATATATTTATATATGCACATAGACACACAAACATACATATATGTAGGTATGTATGCATCTCTGTGTGTGTGTGCATGTTTGAGAAATGTTCACCCCATGAGGATAAACTAACATATAATCCAGTTCCAAACATAAGAAACTTCTCTCTGAATTGTTCACGGTAGTTCTAGATACTCCAAAGCAATATAAACGATTTCTATTGTACATGCTTCCTCCCACTAAGAAGTAAAAGGTAAGACCTCTTTGCTGAGATTGGAGAGAAGACTGAAGTTCCAGACTTGAATGCAATTCCTAGCACTAACATAATGGCCCACCATCAACTCTAACTCCTAATCCAGAATGTCTTACATCTTCTTCTGGCCTCTGCAGCTAATGTATACATGTGGTACTTAAACATACAGGTGGACAAAACTTCCATATGCCATAAAACTAAAATTTAAAAGTAAGACCATATTGCTATAAACACCACATACTTAGGGCACAGAACTTGTAGGGACTAAGCTGTCACTAGCCCAAAAGCCTCTTCCCTGAGGACTCATTCTCATAGTTGATGCGCCAGTTTTAAAAAGTAGCCAATATTCCTACCCAGCTGTCAACCCTATGAAACACAATAACTAGAACAGCAATATCCTCAAGCTTTCAGTGATGGCATTTACATATTGGAGGTAAAAAATAAACAGCTATGTGATTGGACTTAGTGCTTGTTCAATGGAAGAGAGTTTGTGCTTGATACCATGAACTTGGGTGAATCCCAAATTCTTGTACTTGATTAGGTAATGCAACTTCACGTCTCTAAACTAATATAATTTCTAACAGCATTCTAAATACTTAGTTTTATATCCACAACAAAGTGTATTCTTAGTCATCATCAAAGATACTTCTATTTGTAAGCAGTCAAATACCATATAGAAATCAACAGCTGGTCCAAGTGCAGAGGACATGAGTGTTTGCTACTCAATTCCAGTTGATAGATAGTTCTGCAACACAAGCCCTATACCTATGACTCAGAGAGTTATGAAAAGAGAATTCTGGACAAACTGTTAGGACCAGAAGACCAGGATATCTGCTATGAAGTTGTGTCCTATATCCATCACGAGGAGCTGGACCCATAAGATGCCAACAGGATGGTCATCTAAATATCACCAAATCAGCATTTTACTACTAGAATGAATGGGCGACACATCCACGTAGATCCACGCCGCAGAAAACAGGAGCAGTCCCAACCGTGGAGAACCGGAGCAATCCTAACCGTGCACAGCAGGAGCGATCCGTGGAACCATCTGCCCAGCAGAGCGAGAGCAGTTCCAGCCGGCCAGTCCCCTCTTCCACGTCACTCGTCCAGCGACGCGAGGCTTCTGTCTTCCGGCGCGGTGCTTGTTCATCATTTCCTCCCTGACTCCGCCCGGCTCAGCACTCTGGCGCAGCTTTTTTGTATAGTTTCAGATTTCCCGCTACAGATCTTAGGGAACATAGCTAGGACTCTTCAAATGCTGAGCTGGGGTGGAGGAATCCTTCTTATAACCAGTCTCATTTCCTTGTAGATTCTTACCATTAGTGAAGTTCAGAGAAGAAAGACCAAAGTAAGCAAGTTCTGATCAATCCTATGACGAGACCTTTAATATCATTATCTTAACAGATTAAAGCGCACATAGTATTAACACAATGTGATGAAATCATTTCTCTGTGTCTTCATGGCTTTATTAAAAAACAGCTTATATGTAGTTAGTTTTGTGTTAAGAAAATGACTGAGCCCTGGTTATTTAAGTCATGTTTCACTGGTAATAGATTTTTCATTACAATGCAATTTATGAAGACTTTTTTTAAAAATTATTTTTAATTTTATTTTAATAAAATAAAGTTTAATTTTAATTTTGTTTAATCCATTCATTTGAAAGAAATAGACATATATATATATAACATCATCATATCAAAGAAAATTAACGTGCTTTTATTATATTTTCTAGTTTACTTTTTTGAACTTTCTTCTCTTAACCAACTTTTGCAATATATAAAATACATTCCATATTTGAATAACTTGATTTACTGTCAATGATTTTTATTTCTATTGCATGCTAGAAAATATATGGTATTCACCATACAGTTAACATACATTCATTTATTTTTAGAAAAGGAATATTAAATTTTATAATTAGACCTGGTATTAGTCAAAAAATTTGGTCAACAGTTTATTGACTTTTTGCAAGTTTCAAAGCAATGTTGATATCCATCTGGCAGAAAAAAATTTTAAAAATTCTATCTTTCATTTTGTTTTTTAAAAATATGGGATTCATATTTTACTGTATGCTTTGCCTTTCTTCTTGTTGTTACAGCTACAATCTTCATTCTGTTTAATTAACAATAATGAGAGTGGCTGTTTCTGTTTGTTCCTGAAAAGGAATAGGATTAATGTTGCTTTCCTCTAAAGTAGACCTCTTCCAGCAAGCAGCTTCTGATATGTAATTTTTACCAAGTATTAAATTTTCATTTGTTATTGAGTTCCTATACATAATATCATAAATTAACTAAGAATATTTAGAAGCTTTTAGTTCTTCATTAATGTAACACAATACACCTTTTCTGTTTATTTAAATCATCTACCCAGTTGTACAAATTTTAAAACAGTGAGTCCTTCCTGGAACAGCTAGTTAGAGTGGGCTTATATAACCAAAAAAATTCACAGACTATGTAGTTTAAACATAAGATAATTTTTCCCTGAATCATTTTTCTGCCTTTTTTATTATGAAAAAAAGTCATTTTTTTTTAATCCCCTTGCTCAGGCTTCCATCCCATTCTGCTCCTCCTAGACATTCACTCATCTCTCCATCATTTTATCTCTTCCCCAGAAAGGGGAGGAGATCCCAAGGTTCCAAGGTGGCTTAGTTCAACATCCAGTCCAGGCAGACCTGCTTTCCTCACCCCCACATCAAAATTGAATCAGGGGTTCATATGGAGGGAATGGGTTCCCAGGTGCCAATCCAAGGTGCTTCAGATCCCAAGCTGTTCAGTGGTTGTGGTTTGCAGCTTGAACATGCTTAGAATTTTTTGCTTAATGTTCACTAATGAGTGAGTACATTCCATGTTTATATTTCTGAATTGTGAGACCTCACTCAGGAGGATATTCTCCAAATCCATTTATTTGTTGCAAATTTTAGGAAAAGATTTTTTTTCACACTGCTGAAGAGTGCTCCATTGTGTAAATGTACCATAGTTTGTTAATCAGTTCTTCAGGTGAGGGACATCTGGTTGTTTCCAGATTCTTGCTATTACAAATAATGTTGCTATGAACATTGTTGCTATGAACATTGTTGCTATGAACATAGTTGAGCTAATGTCTTTGGAGTGTGACTATGCATCATTAGGGTATATGCCCAGTAGATTATTGCTGGATCTTTGGGAAGATTGATTTCCAGTCTTCTGAGAAACCCCCACATTGCATTCCTGAGTGGCTGAAAAAGCTTACACTCCCACCAAAAATGAAGGAGTATATCTCTTCGAAAACTCTCCAGCATAGGCTGTCATCTGTGTCTTTTATCTTAGCCAATCTGACAGGTGTCAGGTGGTATCTCAAAGTTGTTTTGATTTGCATTTCTCTGATGGCTAAAGATGTTGAGCACTTTTTCAAGTGTCTTTCAGCCATTGTAATTATTCTGCTGAGAATTCCCTTTTTAGTTCTGAGCCCCATTTTTTAAATGGTTTATTCAGTGTTTGGGATCTAGTTTCTTGAGTTCTCCATATTTTAGAGATCAATCCAATATCACTTGTAACGTTGGTGAAAATCTTTTCCCAGTCCATAGGCCGTAGTCTTTCTTATTGACTGTGTCCTTCAATTTGCACAAGCTTCTCAGTTTCAGGAGGTCCCACTTATTGATTGTGGTTCTTAGTGTCTGTGCTACTGGTGTTATATTTAGGAAGTGCCAATGAATTGGAAGGAATTTCCTACCTCAGTTTCTATCAAGTTCAGTGTGGCTAGGTTTATGTTGAGGTCTTTGGTCCACTTGGATCTGAGTTTTGTGCAGGGTGATAGGCTTGGATTTATTTGCATTTTCCTACACACTACCATCCAGCTATGCCAACACCTTTTGTTAAAGATACTATCTTTTTTCCACTGAGTATTTTGGGCTTCTTTGAATATGACTAGGTGTTCATAGGTTTTTGGGTTAATGTTGGGATCTTCATTTCGATGCCATTGATCCACAAGTCTGTTTTTATGCCAGTACCAGGCTTTTTTTTTTTTTTATTACTGAATCTCTGCAGTATAACTTGAAGTCGGAGATGGTGATGCCTCCTGAGGTTCTCTTGTTGAGCAAAAATTTTTTTGGCAATCCTGGCTTTCCTGCTATTCCAAATGAACTTGAGTATTGTTCTTTCCAGGTCCAAAAAATATTGTGTTGGAATTTTGATGTGCAGTGCATTGAATCTGTAGATTGCTTTTGGTAGAATTGCCATTTTTACTATGTTGATCCTACCTATCCAGGAACATGGGGCATCTTTCCATTTTATGATATCCTCTTCAATTTTTTTCCTCAGAGCTTTAAAATTTTAGTCTAATATATCTGATACTTCTTTGGTTATAGTTACACCAAGGTATTTAATGCTATTTGCAGGTATTATAAAAGGTGATGTTTCCCTTATTTCTTTTATAGCCCTTTTATCTTTAGTGTATAAGAGGGCTACTGATTTCTTTGAGTTAATTTTTGTATCCCTCACCGTTGATGAAGCTGTTTATCAGCTATAGAAGTTCCCTGGTTTAATTTTGTGGATCTCTTATGTATACAATCATATCATCTACAAATAGACACAGTTTCACTTCTTCTTTTCCAATTTGTATCCACTTAATCTAATTTTGTTGTCTTATCACTTTAGCTAAAACTTTGAGAACTATATTGAATAGATAAGGGGAGAGAGGACATCCTTGTCTAGTTCCTGATTTTAGTGGAATGCTTTTGAGTTTTTCTCCATTAAGTCAGATGTGGCTGTTGGCTTCTTGTCATGTCAGACCAAGATGGCCTAAAGTTAGAGTACAACAACATCAAAAATCACAGAAAGCCTATCAACTCATGTTATCAAACATCACTCAGGTGAACCACCCCTGGGTCAAGGAAGAAATTAAGAAAGAAATCAATGTCTTCCTAGAATTTAATGAAAATGAATCTACAACATACCCAAACTTGTGGGACACAAGGAAAGCAGTCATAAGAGGAAAATTCATAGCACTAGATGTCTATATGAAATGCCAAGATAAATCCCACACTAGAGAACTAACAGGACAGCTGAAAGCCTTAGAACATTTAGAAGCAAACTCACCTAGGAATAGTAGATGGCAGGAAATAATCAAACTTAGAGCTGAAATCAATAAAATTGAAACAAAAAGAAAAATACAAAGAATCAATAAATCAAAGCGTTGGTTCTTTGAGAAAGTCAATAAGATAGATAAAACTTTATCCAAACTAATGAAAAAGCAGAGAGAGAGAGAGTATCCCAATCAATAAAATCAGAAATGAAAAGGGGAACATAACAACAGACCCCAGGAAATTCAGAGAATTATCAGGTCATACTTTGAAAATCTGTATTCCACAAAAATAGAAAACCTAGAAGAAATGGATAGTTTTTTGGATAGGTACCATTTACCAAAATTAAATGAAGACCAGATTAATAACCTAAACAGACCTATAATCCTAAATGAAATTGAAGTTGTCATTAAAAGCCTCCCAAGTAAAAAAAAAAGCCCAAGTCTAGATGGTTTCAGTGCAGAATTCTACCAGGCATTCAAAGATGAGCTATTACCAATATTTGTCAAAAATTTTCACATATTAGAAACTGAAGGCATATTGCCAAACTCTTTTTATGAGGCCATAATTACCCTAATACCCAAGCCACTCAAAGACACAACAAAAAAGGAGAATTACAGACCAATTTCCCTCATGAAAATTGATGCTAAATTTTTCAACAAAATTCTGGCAAACTGTATACAACAATATATAAATATATCCACCATGACCAAGTAGGCTTCATCCCTGAAATGCAGGGATGGTTCTAAATACAAAAATGGTAAATGTCATCCATCATATAAACAAACTGAAAGAAAAAAAAACCACATGATCATATCCTTAGATGCTGAAAAGTCCTTTGACAAAATTCAACACTCCCCTGAATCTTTAATTTTGTTGAATCTCTGCTATGGAGATGCCAACAATTAAATTTTCTAATAAAGACTTTCCTCCTGATTAAATATCACCTCCTCTATACATGGATAGTAGAAAGCTCTTACATAACCATATGGTTTCATATCCTTAATTGTTACAATTTCACTTGGAAGTAAGTGCTTCTCCACATCCCACTAGTGGTTTAGGATTGAATCTGTGAGGCTGAAACTTAGAGAGCTATCTGATATCTGGATTTATATACTGAATTATTATATCCCTGTTTCTGTGCTGTCATCATTCTCATGTAATATTCTTAGGAAGGATACTTTTCTTAAACATACCTATATAGACATGTTTTCTTTCATATAGCAATCCAGGCTGTATTTATTCTGTTAACAGGTGGTACATAATTCTCCCTCCATTTTTTAAGCCTACAAATGTCTTTACTTTTAAAACCATTAGGTTTTAGGGAGCTGACAGAATGCTCTAATTTTATCTATTTAATAAATTACAGCTTTTTTGGAGCACATGTATTTGAACCAAGTATATTTAATGTAATATCATTCCAGTTGGTCTGAAAGCATTTGTTTATACTTAGGATGCTACTTCTTGATTGGGTTATCTACAAGGTTACAAATGTTTTTAAATGCTCCAGAGTTCTTTGATTTTTTTCTTTATCTTTGAATTATTGATGACTAAATTTAGTTTTATTTTCATTATTTTAGTTATAAATTATTTTAATTTTGATTCCTGTATTAGATTTCTGTTTATCAAGTAATAGATTATAATATCATAAAAACACTGTCATAAACTGAATAATATACTTTTTAGTAATCTACTTGCTATTTTACTTCTACCTTACTAAGCCATCACATTATAATAATACTATGCTGCTTTAATTCTTTAAGATAACTTAATAAAGAAATAGTTGACATGTTTACTATCTATTAACTACCGTTTTAGAAAATGTGAACGTGAAAGAAGACAGCATCATGGTAATAACAAAACCCACATTGGATCCCTGCATCCCTTTTCTGCTTTCTACCCTGCTTCTCCCACCAAGATGTTAATGTTTGGCCAGACCTGATTACTATTTATCCTCCTGGGCTTTTCACAGATGATTTCAGGAGCATATATTTTTGTCCAGCCTATTGCTTTCAAAATAATTACTATGAACTTTTCTCATGCATTAGAAACTCAATACTTTTTCCTCGGGTAGTATTTCTGAGCTTATCAATTAATCAGTGAAAAACTAATAATTTTCAGGTCACTGAGGTGGTTCCATAGTCTGAAAGCCTGAATTCATTCTCAAGACTCAGAAGGTGAGAGATAACAAATCCAGTTGTCCTTTGACTTATATGCATGTCAACACCCACATGCATTGGCATGTGTGCCATCATACACACACACATAAAAACACACACACAAACACACACAAAATAGGTGGTATTTTGAAAATCAGATTATTTGCAATTTTAGACAAAATAACAAAACCCATCTACAATGTTCACTTGCATGCCATTTCTATTGTATAATGTAATTAAAAAAAAATGTTTAAAACTTTCCCTTTCCGTAGGCTGTTGTTTTGTCATATTGACTGTGTCTTTGGCTTTACAGAAACTTCTCAGCTTCAAGAGGTCCCATTTATTGATTGTTGTTCTTAGTGTCTGTGCTATATTTAGGTGTTATATTTAGGAAGTGGTCAGCTGTGCCAATGAATTGGAAGGTATTTCCTACCTCAGTTTCTATCAAGTTCAATGTGGCTAGGTTTATGTTGAGGTCTTTGGTCCACTTGGATTTGAGTTTTGTGCAGGGTGATAGGCTTGGATTTATTTGCATTTTCCTACACACTACCATCTAGCTATGCCAACAACATTTATTAAAGATACTATCTTTTATCCACTGAGTATTTTGGGCTTCTTTGAAAAAGACTAGGTGTTCATAGGGTTTTGGGTTAATGTTGGGATCTTCATTTCGATGCCATTGATCCACAAGTCTGTTTTTATAACAGTATACTATAGCTCTGCAGTATAACTTGAAGTCAGGGATGGTGATGCCTCCTGAGGTTCTCTTGTTGAACAAAATTTTTTTGGCAATCCTGGCTTTCCTGTTATTCCAAATGAACTTGAGTATTGTCCTTTCCAGGTCCATAAAATATTGGGTTGGGATTTTGATGGGCAGTGCATTGAATCTGTAGATTGCTTTTGGTAGAATTGCCATTTTTACTATGTTGATCCTACCTATTCAGGTACATGGGACATCTTTCCATTTGCTAACATCCCCTTCAATTTCTTTCTTCAGTGATTTAAAGTTTTTGTCAAATAGATCAGTTACTACTTTGGTTATAGTTATTCCAAGGTATTTAATGCTATTTATAGTTATTATCAAGGGTGATGTTTCCCTTATTTCTTTTACAGCCTTTTTATCTTTAGTGTATAGGAGGGCTAATGATTTCTTTGAGTTAATCATGTATCCTACCACATTGCTGAGAGGGTTAATCAGCTGTAGAAGTTCCTTGGTAGGTGACAGAGGACAGATCTGTAAAATATACAAAGAACTCAAGAAACTAGAGCCCCAAACCCTGAATTACCCAATGAAAAAGTTAGGTTCAGACCTAAAAAGGGAATTCTCAGCTGAAGAATTGCAATGGCTAAAAGGCACTTGAAAACATGCTCAACATCTTAGCCATCAGAGAAATACAAATCAAAACAACTTTGAGATACCACCTTATACCTCTCAGAATGACTAAGATTAAAGACACAGATGACAGCCTATGCTGGAGAGTTTGCAGAGCAAGGAAACACTTCTCCATTGTTGGTGGGAGTGTCAGGTTGTTGCTATCCCAAACTCTGGAATTCAGTATGGCAGTTTCTCAGAAAACTGTGAATCAGTCTCCCCAAGGATCCAGCAATACCACTACCAGGCATGTACCCTAAAGATACACATTTGCACTCCAAAGGCATTAGCTCAACTATGTTCATAGCAACATTATTTGTAATAGCAAGAACCTGGAAACAACCTAGATGCTGTTCAGCTGAAGAACTGATTAACAAACTATGGTATATTTATACAATGGAGTACTACACAGCAGTGAAAAAGATGATACCCTATAATTTACAGTAAATGGATGGATTTGGAGAATATTCTCCTGAGTGAGGTCTCACCACTCAGAAAGATAAACAGGAGATATACTCACTCATTAGTGGACTTCAAACAAAAAAATCTAAGCATGTCCAAGCTGCAAACCACAACCACTGAACAGCTTGGGATCTGAAGTACCTTGGACTGGCACCTTGGAGCCCATTCCCTCCAGAAGAATACCTGACCCAGTCTTGATATTAGGGTGAGGAAAGCAGATCTGCCTGCAGTGGATGCTGAGCTAAGTTCCCTTGGGACCTTGGGACCTCCTGCCCTTGCTGAGGAAGAGATAAGGAGATGGGGAGAAGAGAAAGTGACTAGGAGTGGCAGAAGGGGGAAGAGAGTTTGAACAAGGGAATACATGAATAAAAAATGAGACTATTCATAAGAAAACAAAACAAAACAAAACATAGATTCCATAGCAGGAATATATATTTGTGGAAAATATTCTATAAGTGTAACATATCCTAAACTAATATTCCACAACATGTCTTACTGTGTTTTTTGATTTTCATGGCTGTTTTTTTGGGTGGGAGAAAGAACATGAAGGTATATGAGTAATAAAGTGTGTTGGGAAAAATGATTAAATATATTTTTAAAACTATATATCTATATATTATTTCATATATTATTAAATATTCTAAATATAATATTAATACAAATTTGATCATAGTAAGATTGTGCTAGATGTTATTAGAAATTAGAAAGATTCTAATATGTAATAGAAATAATCAATATAGATAAACAAGACGAATAAAGGCTGTGTGGTTATCACAGTTTAAGAGTGTACGTTTTGTAATGCTAGCTTATGTAATGTGGCATAGGGCCATGCATAGACAAATTGAATTATGCAGTAGATGATAAATTTCCTATTAAATGAATTGTATCAAAAGACGGACATAATTTAATGTGTTAAAAATTAAGCAAGATAATCACAGATAAAACAAATACTATTCTGTCTAATAACATATTTAGTTTAAATAAATTTATAAGAATATAATTAAAATTTAGATAATGAAGTGAAAGGGCCTACATAAAGACCAGCTATGATGGTATTTCTGACTTTCAGAAATACTTTGGGGTTTTCAATATACAAACAGACAGCCACAATCATTTAGTAATTAGTCTGAGTATTTTACATTTTAGCCAGTTTCTTATAAGTCATAATAAATTTCAAACCAGATAATTTCCTCCAATTGAAATAAAATAATTTTAAATAAAAATAATACATTTTAGTCTGTGCTTGTTGTTAACTAGTCATTGTTTTATTATGTTTTATTCTAATGTTAATAATTTACTATAGAATTATCATAGCTTCTGAATCTCTAGTACTAGAACATTCCCCTACTGTCCTTGGGAAAGAAGCCTAGAATTCTGTTTCCCAGCTGAGTTGGGCGGTAGTCCCTGGCAAGTGACTCTGTAAGTAACAGCTGGTCCTGGATTTTAATTAGTGGCCTTATTTAGGTTTCCCAAAATTCTTTCTCCAAATACAAACTAAGCAGAGAAGTGAGCGTTTATTTAGATAACTACTATCATGAAAATGACACTGAAAATCTCACATTCAACTAGAATGGAAGGGGAAAAGGTTTAAACATATCACACTAAATAAAACTTTTATAAAAATGAATGACTTCCTCTTTAATCTTCTATTCCAATTTGGAGTTTGAATATTGAAATGTAAAAGCACTATCAACTAGCTTAAAAACTAGTAATGTTTCTTTAGAGAGAAAAAAAACTTTTCTTAATATGAAAGGGCAAATGGATATTATTACTCAATAACAATGGTCTATCTACATGAAATTATTTATTATGATATTTATAGTTTTTTATGTTTTGACAAAGTCCAAAGTTGTGAGTTTTTTTTTTTGCCTTATTTGATAGTTGTAATGCTTCATGCAAATTAAACTAATCTAGAGCAAATGAAAGTTAAAAGTCCTTTTTAAAATCAAGATACACAATGGACCTATTATTTCCCTTTATCATTGTTATTATGTTAAGCCTAATTACAGGAAATCTTTCTGGCAGAATTCTATTCTCAACACAGTTTTTCAGGGGCTTATGACTCAACATTTTCATGCTCCCCAGAACAAATAGTACCCAAGATCACCAGCCTGTGTTTATTTTGTTTCTTCAAAATACAAATGAGTTAACTTATTTTTAAAACAAACAGATTAAAGATCTAATGATATGTAAATTACTATATATTTTCAAAGAGTCATATTTAATTGTTAAAATAAAGCAAGTTATTTTAAAAACAAGTGTATTTTCTCATTTAAATTCAGTCCTCAGTAGCAGCTCTATGTAATTACATTTTAAATTATTTTAATTGCTATTATTATTAATAGTAATTCTAAAAATACTACTTTGCAATAATATACTTCTTTTATTTTGTATTTTAAAGGATATTCGGTATAATAGAAGAACTGCTAATGAATAGAAATACTTAAAGATTTACAAAAATCTAGTGAAAACAAAATAGTTTGGAATTTTGCAAATTTAAACATTAATCAACTAACTGTAAAGTTAAATATTTACATTAATGTATGTTAATATATAATATTTATTTTATCTATATATTTCAAGTCAGATTTTTGTGCTGGCATAAAAATGTCTTATTTTTGGGTATATTTTTTCAATATGTTATGAACAGAAAATTCAGCAGAAGAAGAAAGACAAATATGACACTCATTTTTTTTTGAGATAGGGCTTTACCATGTAGCCTTGCCTGCTCAAGGAATCAATATATAGATTAGATGGGCTTCAAACACAGAGATCCACCTGCCTCAACCTCTTAATCTTCATCATTTTGACATAGAATATGAAATAAAGCATCTGAATGAGATGTGAATACAAAACAATATGACTTTGTAGTAATATGTATGTCTATCCTATCTCACAAAATTATTAATAGATGTATTAAAATTTTGGAAACCTAACCAAAATATTAACAAAGAGATAATATGCCAAGTTACATCTTTATTGATAAAACAGACAGCAAATGAGAATAAGAAAATTATTACCTACTTAACATTAGACAATGTATTTTAAATGATTCTTATCTTTCAAAATTGACCATAAGTACAATAGGAAATAGAACATTGGAGAACCTATTTAAGACATAGGTGATCGCTTCAAGGGCTTCTCCAAAAGAAATCTTCTAACTCTCATGATTTTATAGACAATTCTAGACATTTAAACACAAAGTACATGCTAGTTGTTGTGCTTTAAAAATAAAAAATATGCCATTGGTTCACATATATGAATCCTTTGTGCTGAGTTTTCTGTGCTGTTTGGGAAAATTATGAAACCTTAAGAAAGCTAAGCCTTGTTGAAAGAAGTATGTAATAGGGAGTTAGCTTTGAAGTTCTTTGGCATTCACCACCTAAAGCTCTATATTTTTTTGTATGCAAACTTTGGATGTCTGAAATGTAACCAGCAAGCTTCATGCTTCTTCTACCATGTTTTCTGTGCATTGCTGTATTTTCTCTGCCTTGACTGATCTTCAGCTTCTGTAACTGTAAGCTAAATAAGCCCTTTCTCGTCTAAGTTGCCTTTTATTTAGGCTATTTTAACCCTGAATCAAAAAGAAACCAAATCAATATTCTTCCAGAAAATATAAAAAGAAATTTAACTGAGTCTACCTAGTCAACATCATTTTGGCTTCTGAAATAGACAAAAGCCATACAAAATGCATATACATATAAAGAGAGGGAAAGGCTCAAATATACAGATTAATATTTTTCGTGAATGTAGAAGCAAAACATCTGCTTATAGTATTAGCAAATATAACACATCTATATGTAACAGTAGTTTTAAGTATGATGACTAAATAATATTTTCTTCTAGGATATAATATCAGTCTTCAAATTACACAAAGGGTATATTTAAATCATTAACTTAACATTTGAAAGCAGAGAGGCCATATGGACATATTGATAACTGCATTTTTTAAAAATTTGACAACAAATCATGATAAACAAAACAAAACAAAAACACCCTACTAAACAAGAATTTGGGGGCACTTTACTAAAATAAAAAAGAATTTCTAAAAACTGTACAGGTAACTTACTTAACAGTGAGTATTGAATGCTTTGTTCTTTATCTAAAAATAAAGCTAGGAAAAAGAAGTAAAAATTAAGAGGTTGAAAAAAATGTGTTTTAACATATCATGATTGCATATGAAAATCTGTATGTACTGTATATCTCTTATCTTTTTCAATTTCTGACCACCTTTTACTTGGCTAGAGTGGCTGACCTGCCTAGCCATTTCTATTTCTTTCTATTTCTACACATCTTTAATCTACCAATAAAGATTAAAAGCTTCACTAGGATGGCTGACTTCACCCAGCTCCCTTTATTACTTTCTGTTTCTGTCTATACATGCCAAGGTATGGCTAACAAAGGCATCATTAGGCTCCACCCAGCTCCTAGTCTAGCTGAAGTTTGGCTTTTTAGCTAATTATCAGACACAATTACAACTCTGTGGAATTTTAGGGTCCATATAACCATCAAGTAAAGCAATGTTGTCTGCTGCTCATTAATTCATTTAAGTATTTGGCAACAAAGCCTCTTAAGACTCAGAAGTGTGTTGCCTCTAAGGCTGAATTAGGGAAGTTTCACTTTATAAAGCCACACCTCTGCTTGTCTCTAGCAAAAAGAGCTGCACTGCTACTAAGAATCCATCTATGACTCTGTTCACTTTTGCTTGTGAGAACAGAGACTTTATATCCAACATAAGCAGCTTATTTTTTACATTAGGCTCAGGAACCAGCCTTGTTGCAGCTTTTTCTTTTAAACTGCACTCTAAAAGCCCGCCATTTTTAATTCAAACCCAAGCCCACACACCTCACCAGGGCATCTTTGTACCACAGCTCATGTGAGACATACAACTCAAAAGCAGATTTTGGCTGTAATTCTGTGCTTTAGAACTGTTTTGTAATGTTTCTCAAGCTTTATGTGGGTATATATCACTCATGTTGGGCAGCAATTTGTTTTAAATGGTTTCTGAGTTGGACTTTCCAGTCTAGCCCAAAAGTTTAGTCTCACTCTTAGCCCCACTTTAGCCTCAAATATTCCCACACAGACTTATATTATTTTTGTGATGATTGACTTAGGGCCCAGGGATATAACTTGCTAAATCCTTCACCTGAACTCAACCCATCTTGTTCAGCCCTGTTGCTCGGTATCTTTTCTCAGAGCAGCATTTCAGCTTCTTTCCTCTGTGTCTGCTACCATCTTGTCACCCATCCCTGTAGCATCTGTCTGAACTCTATGTAGTCTGTCATCTGTCTCTGCTCTTTATACACTCAGGATTTTCTTATCCTGGTAGCCCCGCCCACACTTCCTGTCTGCCTTTGACCAATCAGCTTTATTTCAACTAATAAGCGGGACAAATATTTAGAGCAAGAACAGCATAATCCCACTATAGATGTCACCATAGCATGAGGCATCATATTAAGGATTACAGCATTAGGAAGTTGAGAAGTATCACTCTACATACAATATTGCACACTAATGATCTTAATTTCAAAGACCTAGTAACCTATATATCTTTAGAACAATTTTGTCTGAAATAGACAAAAGTAGAAACAACCTAAATGACTCTAAGTGAATTAAAGGTGAAAAGCAACTGTAGTATGTCTATTTATACAACAATATAAAAAGATATAAATTTTTGTTACCTACAGAAACTTGCTGGAATGTATTCGGACTGAAAAACATATCAGTTGAAGCATGTTATTCTGTGATGTTTTACTTATATATATTTCTAAAATGGAAAATTTATGAAGAAGGATATATATTAGATCTTGGTGATTATAAACAATAAAGTGATAAAGGAATGGTCATGAAAGGATGTCACAATGGAAATGCTATGGAATGTGTTGATCTATATGTAAATTATAATTTTGATTTTATATGTTTATTCACATAATAAGTGACACAAATAAAATTTGTACTATACCGGTAGCAAGTTTCTGGTTTTGAGAGTGCATTACAAATAAAGACATTGCTATTTGGAAAACAAAGTGAAGAATACAAAGGCCTTTAATTTACAACACATATAAAGTAATAAAGTAATACATGTGTTAAAAGTTTTTTTTTTTTTTTTTAAAAAAAAAGAAATGGTAAGAAATTCTGGAAATTCCTTTTAACATGAAATGTAAACCTGATTCATAAATTTTCATTGGGTAATATCATAATAAAAGATTGTGCTGTTATTAAAAATGTGTCAGATGATTGTGATTTGTATGTTTATTAAAATTAAAGCTGATTTGTTTTTATTTTTATTTAGATTTTTTTAAACATACCCCTTAATTTCCCTTTTGCAGTCTGGCATATCCAGTTGAGATAGTGTCATGACTCCAGCCAGTATCAAGGCTGAGCAAGATGTTTCTGTGTAAGGAGTGAGCTACAAGAAGCCAGTTGATGCACTAGGAATAAATTCTGGTCCCACTGCCAGAGGCCCTATAAACTGCCCATGACATTCAACTGTCATCCACATTCAGAGGGCCTAGCTCAGTTCCATGCAGGTTTCCCAGCTGTTATTTCAGTGTAGTGAGATCCCAGTTGCTCAGGTCATCTGTCTCTGGGTTTTCTTATTATGATCTTGACTATTTTGCTTAAATAATCTCTTTTTTCTCTCTTCAACTGTACAGGGATTTTGACCCAGTGCTTAGCTATGGATTTCTGCATCTGCTTTCATCTGTTGCTGGAAGAAGGTTCTATAATGACAATTAGGGTAGTTATCAATTTGATTGATAGGAGAACATCAATTGAGGCACCCTTTCCACTATTCCTTGAATTCTTATCTCATGACATACTTGTGGGTCATGGGTATTTCTCTAGCACCAAGTTTTTGTCTAACCCCATAATGGCTCCCTCTATCAAGGTATTTATTTTGTTGTTCTTTCTCTGTGTCCTTCCCCCCAACTCAAACATCTCATTTCCTTACATTCTCTTCTGCCCTCCCATTACTTCCTCCCTGCTATGGTCCCAATTTATTCAGGAGATTTAACTATTTTCCCTTTCCAGAGCACCCATAGATTTCCTCTTAGGTTCCTTCTTTGACCTAGCTGCTCAGGGGTTATGTATTGTAGTATTATTATCCTCTTCTTTATATCTAAAATCTTCTTATGAGTGAGCACATATCATGTTTGTCTTTCTGGGTCTGGATTACTTCACTCAGGATGATTTTTTTCTAGGTCCATTTATTTCCCTGCAATTTTTAGGGTGTATTTGATTTGCTGCTGAGTAATGCTTCATTGTGGAAATGTAGCACATTTTTAAATTTATTCTTCAGTTGAGAGATGTCTAGGTTATTTCTAGGTTTTTGACTATTGCAAATAATGCTGCTATGAACATAGCTGAGCAAATGTCCTTGGGGTAAAAATGCATCCTTTGAGTATGTGCCCAAGAGTGATATTGCTGAATAATTGAGTGGATTAATTCCCAGTTTTCTGAGAAACCAACATACCGATTTCCAAAGTTGCTGTACAAGTTTACATCTTCACCAGAAATGGAGAAATGTTCTTCTTACTCCAAATCCCCTACAGTACAGGCTTTCATCATTGTTCTTGATCTTAGCCATTCTGATAGATATAAGATGCTAACTAAGAGTTGTTTGGTTTGTATTTCCCTGATGCAAAGGATGTTGAACAATTCTGTAAGTATCTTTTAGCCATTTGAGGGCCTTCTTTCGAGAATTCTCTGCTTAGCTCTGTACTCTATTTTTTAATTGGATCATTTGTTTTTTGAATTTCTAGTTTCTTGAGTTCTTTATATATTTTAGATATCAGTCCTCTGTCAGTTGTGGAGTTGGTGAAGATGTTTTTCATTCTGTAGGCAGTCATTTTATCTTATTGATCACGTCCTTTGCCTTACAGAAGTTTCTCTGTTTCAGCAGGTCCCATTTATTAATTGTTGATTTTGGTGTCTGTGCTATATTTAGAAAGTGTTCTCCTCTGCCAATGTTTTCAAGGCTATTTTTCACTTTCATTTCCATTAGATTTAGTGTAACTGAGTTTATGTTGAAGTTTTTGATCCACTTGGACTTGAGTTTTGTTAGGGGTGATAGACTTGAATTTGTTTGCATTTTTCTATATGCCACTATCCAGTTATGCCAGCACCATTTGTTGAGTATGCTTTCTTTTTACCATTGTAAATTTTTGCCTTTATTTATCAAAAATCAGGTGTTTATTGGTGTGTGGATTAATGACATGTTCTCCAATTTTATTCCTTTGATATATATGTTTGTTTTCATGCCAATATGAAGCTGTTTTTATTAGTATAGTTTTATAATAGAGTTTGAAGTCACAGATGAAGGTCTGTAAAGAACTGTGTTGGAATTTTTGAAGGGATTTAAAGCTTTTTGTTATATAAGTATAAACTGATCCTAATGAGAATGATGTACTTACAATCTCCATTTAAAACTCAAATATTATGGTGTAGAGATTTTGTTCAGTAGATGAAACCAAGGTCATTCATTGAACTTGAAGTTCAATTTTTCACAGCTACATGGTGCTTTACAACCAACTATAACATCAATCCCAAGGGACTGAATATCATCTTCTGGCTTCCTCAGTAACAGGTATGCATGTGATGCACAGATAAAGATGAAGAAAGATAGCCATAATTGTAACATAAATAAATAAAACTTTTGAAAATCAAATCATTTAGAAAATAATTTAATCAAATATTTAATGAGTGCATATTAATATTAATTTTAATTATTAAAATTAAATATTAAGTTTAATCCAATCACAGAACTATACAAGTTCAAATATTCAGTCAAGAATTAAACAGCATTCCACACTCAAAAACACACAGATGCTGTGCTAAAAATGCAACAACCTAATAAAAGTGGAATGATTTCTAATGTCTGAGAAAGCACATGCAAATAGATGCTTTTCAACATTGCCACTTATTGTGTGACAGCTGCTCCAACCAGAATGCTATATAAAACCTTTAGTTAAATTTATCTATGCTCTGTTTTCTGTTTCAATTTTTCTATGGAAAATGAATGTCAAATAATACTAATAACTCTGTTCATAGATAGATAGTAACACTATGCCTCACTGAAAAAGAAAACCTGTAGGATCTTGTGAAAGCTGAAACTATTATGTACATTTTCTCTGGAGATCTCAAGCCTTCTTAACATTATCTATCTATTTGCTTTCTTAGTCATTCTGTTACAGAAGGCTTTAAATGGTGTTTTGCCTGTTTTTTGGCTTAGTTCACATAAATGCAAACTAGTATGTGGGAGATTCCTTCTTCTCCCTGACTTCCTCTATCTGCTACCTAGGTAGAAAGAACTCTGAGATTGCAAAGGTCACCAGGACCACATACCAGAAGACAGTGATTTTATTACCTCATATTGCTGTTTACTCTTCATTATCTTACATCAATAAGCTTGTTGACTAATAATTTCTTTGTAAAATATTTGTAGCTGTTGAATATGTCTTTCATTGATTAGTTGTATGTTGTATATAAAATTCTGGAAATACTTTCACAACTATGATCTCTAAAACCTATATTATATTGGATAATGTGTATTCTTTCATAGCATTACAATATAAAAAGTTGCTTATGACTTTGTGTTGCTAATGATTCTATAATCTTGAGCTTGTTTTGAAAATGTTCTTAACATCTGAATGACATATCTCATTTTGTGATATAGAATTCTCTTGTTAGTGTTTCATGGAGAGGCTTACATTTATGTATTTATGATAGTTGTGGCCACCCAGTATGTCTTCCCTTCTTTCAATTGTTCCAGGAAGAGTCTAAAGTTTTATCTTTTCCAGTAATCTCTCTGTAATATATATTTCTATAACTTTATTAATTTTCCTTTTATTCTTGTCTTGGTAATTAAATATAAATATAAAATTTTTCTCTTTAATTTTCTCCTACCATACTTTTTCATGTACTTAACCCACATTGATCTCTCTCTCAACTCTATGCTTTTTTCTGTATTTTTTGTTGCGATATATAATTATTAAAAATACAAATGCAATTGGCTCAATCAATAGAATGTTACTTGCATTTGTGTGATTTCATAGTTAACCATTTGATATCATTTAATGAAGTAGAGGGGCTCTAAAAATATTATCCCCATTTAATGCCTTAAAATATACTATTGTACAATGTAATTTTATGTAGAACTACATAACTATTATGTAACAAAGGATATGTGATATTTAACTGCATTGATTGGAAGGCATTGTTATTCATATTTTTCATTGAATTTAAATTTTATTTAAAATATAATTTTTTGTTCTCTCATACATAACATCCTGACTACAGTTTCCCATCCCTCTACTTCTTCCAGTTACTCTGCCACCTCCCTTTTTATTGTGGAATATTTGTATACTGTATGACGATATATTGCTGTTAGTGGTGTAATAAAAAGCTGAATGGCCAATAGCTAGGTGTAAGGTAGAGGCAGAACTTCCAGGCAGAGAGAGAATTCTGGAAAGAACAAAGGTGGGATTGGTCAGCAAGACATGGAGAGGGAACAAGAATTGCAGGATGAAAAAAGGATTATGTCATGGGGCAAAATGTAGAGAAAAATGGGTTAAGTTATAAGAGCTAGTATAGAAACCCTAAGCTGAGGCTGAGCTTTCATACAAAATAGTAAGTCACTAGTTTGTTATTTGTGAGCTAATGGGCCAAAGAAAAATCTCAATATACCCTTTGTTCCTTAGTTTCACTTCAAAACAAACAGCAGGCCTCCCATGTACACAAAGCCTCATCTCATGGCTGGACATAGCAACCCAGTAGGAGGAAAATGGTCCAAAGTAGAGACAAAAGAGTCAGAGACATGTCCTACCTCATTCTTGGAAGTCCCATAATAACATCAAGCTACACAACCATAAAGGATATGCAGAGGACCTAGGTCAGACACATACAGGGTTCATGTTTGTTGCTTCAATTTTTGTGAACACCTATGAGTCCATCTTGTTTAGTTTTTTGGTCATATGATCATGGTGCTCTCAATCTCTCTGGCTTCTACAATCCTTCCTTGTCTTCTGTAGGGTTCCCCTGGTCCAGCCCAGTACTTGGCTCTAGGTCTATGCATCTGCTCCCATTGGATGCTAGATGATGCCCCATCAATGACAATTGGGCTAAGTGCTGATCTATGTGCTTAAGAGAATATTAAGCACTGAGACTGGTACATCAGTCTACCCTTCAAACCTTTGAGTGATAATCTGTCTTACCTACAAAACATGCTGGAGCAATGGTGGTGCAGAACTTATGGGATTGATTACTCACCACATGACTGGTTCAAATTGTGGCCCATACCAGAAGAGAGAACCCATGCATAACACTGCCTGGATGATTAGGAAAGAGTGGGAGCATAGTCCATAGCCTGAAATTAAAACTAAATAAAACTGACAAAAATAAGAGAGAAAAAAAGTTAATGAAATTATCCTTAATGAGTTTCTCGTTTAATTACAGAACAGCACCCTTTATTAATGTTTTACTCAGTATTTACACATCAATATTTATACTACTAAGTTTGTACTAAGCTATAAATTTTAAACAGTATTTTTCTTTTTAAATACAAACACCATTTTATATGTGATTTTATATTCTCTATGTTGTTGTTCTTCTTTGGTTTTTTGTTTGTTTGTTTGTTTTGAGATAGGGTTTTTCTGCATGTATATCCTGGAACTTGCCTTTATAGACCAGGCTGATTTGGAACTCACAGAGATTCATTAACTACTCTCTTATCAATACTGGAAGAAATAAATTTATATTTTCAAATATATATATATATTAAATTTTATTAGAAAAATAAAATATACTTATTGATCAGAATAATAAACAATTAAGAAAACTACTGTTAAATGATTATAACATAAAACTTGATCCTCCAATCCTGAGGCTGAAATGAAACCTTCATTTGAATGTTCTGCTCATGAGCTCTCATAGATTATCTGGGTGAGGCTATGAATTTTCTTAAAGGCAATTTTTCAATTGTAGAACACATCAGTGATTTGTATAAAGGACCAGGCTATTAAATAACTGTCACTATAAAAATCAAAATAATACCCATGTATAAAAAACATGGTCACATCAATGAGTCTGGAGCTGATGGGAATCTTAGGAACTCTGCTGCTAATGGGAAAGTGGCTCACTACTTCAACTCACTGATATCATTGTGCACAGCTTACTGGCTCCCTAGAGATCCTAAATGTACCCTTTGACAGCTACTTAAGAGTAGAGGCAAACAATGACTGCCAGTTATCTGCAGATAAAATACAGTATACTGGTTCATTAAGTTTGATTAAATTTGGATAACATATTAAAGAATTTGGACATGTTTCTCTCTAGCTTTGAATAGAGGTTGAAACTGTAAGAAAAGCTTATGTCTAAGCAAGGTAAACTAGATGTCATTATGTATAATATTATCAAAATAAAGCACATTAAATGGGTCAATTAAGATAATTCTATCTGACCATGTGAGAAAAATGTAGTATCTAAAAACAGCATATAAGTCAGAATTAGGTCTTGTTATATCATTAGCATCAATTTTAATAGACTATTCTAAGACATTTTAAATTTACTGATATGTAAGAAAAAAGTTAAATCAGTTATTATCAATAATTATACTAATAGTGTTGTTGAGTATTTCAATTCCTTATTTTTTCTATCTCTTTATTTTTTAAATACATAGAACACTCTCTGAATACCAAATATTCCTTCAAATGTGAGAAGACTACATTGAATTCACATGAATATAAAAAGTCAGAATGTTTTCTCCATTAAAAATACATACACTGTGATGGCCACTTCCAGTGATTTTTTTTTTTGGAGTCACATTGACTGACAACACTTGAACAACTTGACCATTGCAGATGAAAGGCTATACAGTAATTTGCAGGAATTAGACAATAAGCAGTATAAATGTTAAATGTTACAGAATAAAAATAAATGCTAGAATTGTGATGACTGTACCAGATTTCTGACTATGAAATATAAAGCTACGATATTCTAGTAGATATCTTTGTTGAATTAGAGATAAAGTAGCTGAGTATTATTCTATGAGACCATGATGAAAAAAATAATAAATTTAAGTTCAGAGACAAATGAGAAATGCATACATACCAAATTGATTAAAACCTCACATCATTAAAGATAGTTTTAATTATAAGGTTGACCCAATCAATTGGGAAGAAAGTCTCAGTAAGGTATAATCTAGATAAGGTTAACCAATGAGCATAGGGGAGATTATGTTAATTTGGGGAGAAAAGACCTAGGTTACTGTGGGTGGCACAGTTCCCTGCACAGGAGATCTCAGATCAGATAAGAGTGGAGAAAGTCACACTTAGAGTGTGACTTTGGGGGATGATGAGGAAACCAAGTAAAATGGAAACTTCCTGGAACTTAGGAGAGTGACCCTAGTGAGGACTCCTATTAATGGAGAATATGGAACCTCAATCATCTTCTGTAAACAGGTAAGAATTCCAGTGGCAGAACTGGGACATCAACCCAGCCACAAACTTACAATCATTTCTGACTGCTGCAATGGGATTATGTGTTACATTTTAAATGTCCTGCCTCTGGGTTTAATAAAAAGCTAATTGGCTGAAAGCAGACAGAAAGTGTGGACAAGGCTACTAGTCTAAGAAAATTCTGGGAACATTTCAGAACAGACACAGATGCCACAGAGTAGCCGGAGCTGCTAGGAGATGCAGAGAAAATGCTGCTGAGAAAAGGTACAGAGCCACGTGGCTGAATAAAATGGGTTGAGTTCAGATGAAGAAGTTAGCAAGTTATACTGGGCCCTATGTCAATCAGCATAAAAATAGTATAAGCCTGTGTGTGATTATTTGAGGCTAAGCAGGGTTGAGCATGGGTCTGAATCTCAAGGCTAGACTAGTCCAGGCCAGAAACTTCATTACAAGAGACTGCAAGATGTTTAGGGCCAATTTTCATTAGAGATTGTGGAAAGCTGATCAGTGACTGTTGTAACTTGAGACTCATGTTGTGAGAGAAAGCCCACAACTGGTCCTTCCTGAATGGCCAGGAATTAGAAGCCAGAGATTTCAGAGACCTGAAGTAGTACCAAAAACTACTGTAAAAAAGAAATTCAATGAAATAATTTCTACTGATACTTTGCTACATTCATAGATCATTGCCCAGACTAATTACCATCAAAGAGGCTTTCTCTGGTCACTTATGGAATATGATGCAGAGATCCCATAGTCAAACATTTGGTGGAAACAGGAGAACCCCACAGAGGAGGGGTAGAAAGGACTGTGGAAGGTAGAGGAGTAGAAAACATCAGAAGAACATGGACCAAGAAATCAAGTAGCAGAGCTCATAGTGACTCAAGAAGACTAAAACAAACAAACTTGAATCCTATATGAATCTGAGCTATGTCCTCTTCATATACCTTATTGCTGTGTAGCTTGATGTTCTTGTGGAACTCCCAACAACAGGAGTAGGGGTGGCTCTGACTCTTTTGCCTGTACTAAGGTTTTTTACTTCCTAGTGGGTTCCTATGTCTAGCCATGATATGAGGGTTTGTTCTAGTCTTGTTAGGCCATGTTTGTTGGATATCCATAGGAAGCCTGAACTTACTAAAGAGAAAAGGAGGAACAGTGTATCTGGAGGAGGGAAGTCACGGGCTGGGAGGAGTGGACGGAGGGTAGAATGGAGTCAAGAAGTATTGTAGTAGAGACAAATAAATAAAAAGGAAAAAAGAGTCTAAAAAGTAAGCAAAGCATTCGTATGAGTATATTAATTTATCACTTTCTACTCTTGACTATGGATATAAGGTGAGTAGCAACTACAAGTCCCTGCTACCTTGTCCTTTGATAGTCTGTGACCTGGAACTGGAAGACTAATAAATTCATTTTTTCTTAAGTTGTTTCTGTCAGAGTATTTTAGCACAACAGCAGGAACAGTGATAAGATACATAGGAACAAGAAACATAAGCATTGTCATTAGAACAACAATAGAAACAAAAAGACTTTCAATAAAAGATCCACTACAGCACCCCAGTCCTGTGAAATTAAGGCTTCCTTGATTTCTTGATTCATTTCCAATCAGGTACACATTGAAGACACAACAACAGAAATTTATTCTAGCATGTGGAATTCCATGCTTCTGCTTGGAGTAATTGTGAACCACATAGGCCTTTAATATCAGCAGTAGGCAAGTTGAAACAGGAAGGGATGTGACTGGGCAGAGAAAGGAATATAAGGCTGGAGGAGATAAGGTTCCTCTCTTCTAATTTGGCCTATCCTGTGATCCTTTGCTGAGGATTTATGGAGACAGAATCTTCCCTTTTAGGCAAGAAGTTGGCTGAATGAGAATTGGCTGTGGCTTGTTCCTCTGTCACTCTGATCTTTTTGTCCCAATATTTAGCTCTGGGTTTTATTATAAGATCAATTAGGATTCATGCAACAATTTACAATAGATAGAAAGATACAGATTGATTCAGAAAGGTAGGTTATAATGAATTTCCTTGGGTTCTGGCTCAAGTTCATGCTAATTCACTTCCTGTTGTTTTGTCTTCATTGTGTGCTAAGTTAGATATGGGATCAAGAAATAATAAAAAAAAAACCCTTAATTTTCACAGAATTGGGGTGCTGTAATGGGTTTTTTATTGCAGGTATGTTTTTTTTTTATTTCTGACTCAATACATTGCTAATGTTTCTTGTTTCTGTGTGTCATATATGCATATATATGGTAGTTTTATTTCTCTAATGAAAGTTTTATTGATACACATACACACACACACGCACACTAGAATTGATCATGTGCAACAAAATCACTGAAGAAATTAAAAATCATGATTCAAAAAGATAGTAAACAGAGATGATGAAGAACCTGTTGAGTCTAAAGGAAGTAGTGAGTAAACTATAGAATATTTTAAGCAAAGCATTTAGCAATAAGGCCTATTCTAAGTTTATAATTTAAGGCTGAAACCATATAATTGCTTAAATGAGAAAAAAATAATGACAATTCTGTGAAGAAAGGCCATAAAGTTAGACTTTCTTTAGGAACAATGTCCCTAGGAGTGGCTATTTCATATGAATTCAAGAAAAATGCTATTTTATTTGTAATTTATAAAATAATTAAAATTACATGTAGAAAAATGTAGTGGTCCTAATGAATAATGTAAACTTCAAATGCAAAGACTTCAAAGTTTGCTAATACCAAAACATTTTCTTTAAAAAATTGCATGGCTAGACTTATTCCTTGCACAGCTATATGGTAAAATATTCTGAATTTATTAACCTTCATTACATTTTTTTCTATAATCATGAATTCATCCATGGTTGCTACTCAGTTTTAGAAAGCTAAAAAATGCAGGTAAGAATTTTATTAACATTTGTTTTGCATAAAAGTTTTTTACCTTCGTATTTATTTCTGATAATGAAAAAAGTCATATTCACAGGCATTATGTATTTCTAGCCTGAAATTGTCTTATACCCTATAGAAATGTAAATCAATTCCCTTCCAAAATAATACATTATTTATCTTTGTTCCTTTTATTTGCAATTGTTCTGGAACCAGAAAAAGTTAAAATAAAGAAAGTAAGCAAACAAAACTACACAGAGTAAGTAAGTGTGGCTAGTTCTTGGAACAAATTGTCCCCAATGATAGTAGACAACCACACAAATGAGTGTGTACAGTAAAGGATTAATTTACGTATCATGTTTATATAATTGCATGCTCATTGTGACAGAGAAGTCCAGTTTCTTTGCCAGAATGTTACTCATGTCCTTTCCTCTAGATCTTCTGTTGCTGCCTTTCCATGTCTAACAGCATCCCTATTAGTAATAAAGGTCAGCCAGATTCCTGTTGGGTTCAATATGAATACCATTTTTTAATTTCCTTAGAATAGCAAAACTCTGGGCATGTATTTCAAAAAATTCACTAGTCTTGAGTCCTCAGGAATATTATATGTCATTAAAAATGACTAGCACATATATAATGCTTTATTCAGAATAAATCACATACATGCGTAAGCAGATCTCTTATAAAAATTAATCTATAAAACTAAATGTTCTCTTAACAAGTAAATTTTAAGGAATTCCAGTAAGAATTATGAGACTTTCAAATTATATATTTTCTAGAGTTAAAAGGAAATTTTAACAGTCCTCTCGTTATATTTTCTTCAAAGCACTCAGATATATAAAAATACTTTAAAATATAAGTAGAATTTTTCTCCAAAATATTATTCCCTTATGGGAGATTAATCCTCACTAAGTTACAAAAGATGCTCTTCTTAGGAATGTACACTTCTCCAGATAAGTATATCAATACAAACATTTATTTGTATGAAATGATTAGAGGATAGTAATTTCTAATTAATTAAGAATTTAAAAAATGTTCTAACATTGTTTATACCTTTGAAAGTATAGGCAAGTTGTCTAAAATATTCTAAAAGCTATTTGAGGTGATCAGACTATGTATAACCATCACAATTGTAATATTTTAAATCTTTTGAAAGTCAGTCACAGCGTTTTATATATAGAGAGATAATTCTATTACATTTGTTTTCTGATTAGGTTTAGAGTAGATAGAATTCAGGAAAATATTTGTCTTCTAAGTTTACAAATAAGACTCAGTTGTTTTACAAAAGGAAGCAGCCTTAGAAGTTTTGATGTGTTTAAAATACGTTTTAGAAAACAGACAATTATTTACACTGTGATATTAGTTTTGTTCAAAGTAATAGAATGGGAGCTGGTTCACAAGGGTGTATCAGTGTCAACATGAATGTAATTTACTGTTCACAACACATCACAGGAGTCCACAGATGGCCTGAAGAAATAGGCTAGCCCCCTGCCAGTCTCACAGGGGTTGCTGAGATTAGCAGGAAATGCATTTGTCTTCTCAATTAATTCATTTGGCTAAATCAGCATTATTTGCCATTTCAGTTCAAGAGTATATACTTAGTAGTCACTTCTTTAATTTAATATAAGTGAAATAAGCTTTTGCCTGAAAAAAAAGAATAATGATTTTTAAAGTGACTACTTTTTAAATCAGTCTTTTAAAGCATAAGCAACTTCAAATGCAAACTGTTTACTGGAAATAGCAGTTGTGTTTAGCAAAATATATTTAAATAACTATAATGGAAGGTAGTTCTACACAGTGAGGACACTGAAGAGGATGTGTTTGACATGGTTTAAAGTTTCAGATCAATGACTGGCAGCACACACACTCACACACACATATGAACATACACACACACATATACACACACGAACATACACACACAAATACTCTCACATACACTCTCTCACACACAAACACACTCATGAACACATACTCACACACCATTGTATTTGTCACAGTCACTGACAAATCTACCTGGGCTCCATCTGTTCAGATGTCTTTTTGTCCAAAACTTAGAATTCTGGGTGGTCATTTTCAGTTAAAAATAATTCATGATTTGTGTTCCCAAGAGATAATGCTGCTCACTCACTGTGACAGCTTTTGAGGCATTCTGAATCATTTTTGGTGACAGGCATCTGATGTGCCCTTTTCAGGTCTGAAGTTGGTTGTCTTCCATTTAATGTTGTCAGATGTTTAATGGTCTCATTTTATTACTCCTGGGACTAATGTGTGATCTTTGCTGTGTACAGCCTCATTAGATGAGTATGCCTGGTAATATGTGAAGTCTACTCAGCCTTTAGAAATAGCTTAATACAGTGCATCTAATGGTCTATTTTGTACTTGAAGTTATTTTCTCTTTTCTTTTTTATTGTTTTTTGAAAATCAATATCAAACTTTATATAAAAAAGCAAAACATTCAGAATAAATAAAAAACCCACACAGTAATAAAACTTTTCTTTTCTCTAAAATACATGAAACATAAAAAATATAATCTAATGCTTCTCAAGCCAGGTTAGGCTCAGCTACAGATAAAGAAAGCACAGTAGGTCGCAGCTAATACCCACCACAAATTTCTGGCAAGCAATCCTTCTACAATCAAACCAGAAGTTTTTTGTTTTGTTTTGTTTTGTTTTGTGTGTGTGTGTGTGTGTGTGTGTGTGTGTGTGTGTGTGTGTGTTAAATCACTTTATTCACCCATCATCTTTCAATGAAAAAAGAGTGTCTTTGCTTAAAGTCCACTAATGAGTGAAACATCCCCTGCTTATTCTTGTGGGTTTGTGAGACCTCGCTCAGGAGAATATTCTCCAAATTCATCCATTTGCCTGCAAATTTGAGGATATCATATTTTCTTACTGCTGGGTAGTACTCCATTGTGTTGATGTACCACAGTTTGTTAATCCATTCCTCAGTTGAAGAAGTTGAAGCTTTTAAAATATTTTCTGCAACAACATGGTACCATGTAATATGATCAGGATTATTTTTGTATTTTGTAATGTAAATAGAGAGAACATTAATATGTATTTAAGTTAATATGTATTTAAATCATCTCAGAAAAATATTTGCAAATATTATAAATTAGATTACTAACATTAATTGTTTTTATTTGAATAGCTATATTAATTCAGGTGTATGACTTTTTGCAAGATATCTACAACTTTGACAAAAATGAATGTACAACTTTATGACAGTGACATATTTGCAAATCATATGTAAATACTTTGGGAAAAATAACAAGGATTATTTTTTAGTTGTGGTTCTTGGTGTAAGTTATACAGTTATTGACTTTGCCTTTTTGGACCTGACCTACATTTGGCTTCAGATAAGCAGTGTTTTTTATCTTGGTGGTAAGAATAAGCAAATCTCTTAGAAATCAGAAATTTTAACTTCTTAAATGTGGGTTATTTATGTTTAAAATATAATAAAGGTAAGATTCTCATGGGTCTTAAATTGTGGGATGTCTGTGAAGATTTATATTGTGCAATGTCTGTGAAGATTTAATGGTATAGGGCAGGTTCTTTACACCTTTTCAGTTTAGGTTTTGTTATCATCCTCCAACATCACTATGTTTTCTTTTCCCTTTCACATAACACATAGTGCCTTGCCCCAGTTATTTCCTTTATGATAGTTTACCATTCACTAAAACATTGATTCTAATTTACAGTACCCTACAAACAAGTCACATGTTTTATATTCTTTAGTGTTTAATATATTTATAAATATTCAATCTCTGAGATATTATTGTTTAGAGTTGACTGGCATTACTTTCTATGTGTTTCAGGCTTTGCATTGTTTGGGTAAGATTAAATTTTTAAAGAATTTTAATAGTTAAAATCAGAAGCCTATATTACATGGAAAATATTGCCAGAGTATGTAATCAAAAAACTCTATATTTGCCACAGATTTATTATTTAAATAAAAAGAAAACCTATCATTTTATATAGCAAAAGGCTGGTAGCAAAAGTATATAACCTTAGTTCTGATATAACAATATTTGGAAAAGAAAAGAAGAGTCACCATATTTGCAGGGAGATCAGATTTATCTTCTGAAAACTAAACTAAGCTCAGTGTGATTCATGGTACAGAATACCCGATGCAATCTAACCTTCCAATGACACTTTATAGAAAATAATGAGCTTCATCTCTGGGGTTTACTAAATATATGGTATCATTAAATAGCATCTCAGCTTCTCAGAGATTTAATATTGTAGCTGTAAGATAAGTATAATCATGAAACAACTTTCTAGCTTATGAAAATCAAATAAAACTGAATACACTAAGTGTCAAAAATATGAGAAAGCTTATAAAATACTATATGTAATAGTTACTGAAAGTATAATAGATGTGACATATCTTATAGCATAACATATTTTAAAGTCAAGATTTTAGTAGGAATATATACATAATTATGGCTGTAGGTTTGGGAATATATTTGGGAGATACCTTCATATATAGTGACTACATATATTCTATACTAATTTCAATTATATTCATTTGTTTATATGCATATTTATTTAAGCTTATTTTATTTTTTTAATTTATTTTCCTCATAGAAAGTTTTTGGCCCTTATTTATCTTTATTTTCATGGTATTCTGAAAAAAACAAATCCAGAAATAGAGAGTTCTGCTTCACATTTTTTAGCAATCTGTTTCAGGTAAGTTTATGCTGCAATGCATAATATCTGGTGGCCTTTCGTATTTATACTTACTTTTAATTTTTCACTCATAAGATTATGTCTATTATTCTGCTAAAAATCTAAGAATTTTTATTAGATTCTCATACATACTCCTGTGTTGCATGCAAAGAACTTCGGGTTGTTCTAGCAGCTGAGGAACTCAGTAGTCTATGAGGTTATCATTAGACTTTGCCAGATCTGCTGAGTGAATACTGAGTGACAGGCTTTTTCAAGAGAGAGTCTCCAATATGCCCCTACAGAATATACCAATGACATGTCTTTTACTAAATATTTTATTAAGCAGGAAGTCAAAGCCCTTTAAGATACTGATGTGAACATAAATACTGTAAGCCCAAAGGCAGAGAAACTGGTCCTCTAAAGGCCAAGTCTTTCTCTTTGAAGGGATGTTATGGCTTGATCTACAATGGTCTTTTTGAAAATATTAATTTTTGCATTGTCAAAGTAGCATTTTCAATTTGACAAAAGAGGTGGTAATAAAATTTATTTTACTTCTTTTTTCATTTTAATAAATTTTAATTTTATTATTATTATGAACAAAGAAGTCACACTTCTTATCCTGTATATCCTTATTGAAGATCCTTTCCCCCTCCCAACACATCAGGTCATTCTCTCTCTCTTTTTTTTCCCTTGTGTTTTATTATTTCCTTTAATGCATTTCAGATGCAGAAACCACAAACCTAAAGTCATCCAGTGAACAAAACATTATAAAAAAATACATGTTTAGACACAATAAGTGGCAAAAAGTCAACTCAGCAGTACAGAAAGATAAGACAGCCAGACAAAGAAATTTGGATGACAGTAGCTATATTATGCTTTGAGGTTAACTCTTAATTCAATCAATTACAAGAACTCATAAATAAGCCATTTAGAAGCAGAAATGACAGAGCTAAGTAAGAGAGACATTGGTCAACTGAATAGGTACAGAGATTAGAAAAATATAGACAATCTTAATCTTCTAAAATTAAATCATAGCTCTTTTGCAAAGGATGAAGTATTTTGGATTTATGTGGACTATGAAATGAAACAGGGCCATGAGTAGAGATATAGGCAGTCAATATATCAGTTATCTCTTATCTAATATAATATGCCAGAGCTTAAGCCTTTATAACAATTGTAACCATTTTGTGTCCAGAAGAAATCATGAAAATTTTGTTTTGGTCATTTTTCATGTTTGACAGAATTCTTTCATGAAAATGTATAGGCTTGCAGGTTTTTGCTTTTAGAAGCCTTTATGAATTCAATTTCTTTAGTGATTATAAGTCTCCTCACATTGTCTCACCTCAAAGACTTCTGACCTTTTGAAGAACTGATTTATCTAAGTTGTCATATTGTGAGTTCACAATATTATGGTTAATTTTTTGTGGCATTAAAGTTGTCTGGGCCATGAAATACCCAGTTATCTGCATATACATGATTTCTGGGTATGTCTATGTGGAAAAGACTATCATTTGAATTGGTAGAGCAAATACAGTAAATAGCCATCTTCAATGTAAATGAACATTATGTGGCCAATGGAGGATTTAGCCTCTTTAGGAGCACAAAAAATAAAACAGCCAAAAAATTGATTCCAGACTCAGTGAATTTCCAGTAGCTCTGGTCTGCTGCCTCTGGGTTTCTCCATCATGATCTTCCTTCAGTGGATATAAATAGGTACTCTGAATGTGGATGACAGTAGTTGTGTGGTTTGGTCTGTTTGTGGGGCCTCTGGCAGTGGAACTAGGATTTATCCCTAGTGTATGAACTGGCATTTTGGAAACTATTCCCTACAGAGGAATACTTGCTCAACTCTGATGCAGTGGGGAGGAGCTTGGTCCTGCCTCAACTTGATATGCCAGACCTTGTTGACTCAACATTAGAGGCCATATTCTAAGTAGAGGATAGAGGTGGGGTGGGGGACATGGAGGGAGCAGGAGATGGGGATGGAGAGGGAACTGTAGTTGGCATGTAAAATTTAAAAAATTAAATTAAAAAAGAATAGATTTCTGCTCTTTGCTCAGCTGCTGTGCTGGGCCACTGATCTTCAACCCTCACATTCAACAGCAGTCAAGACTTCAAATCTCATCTCCACACTTTTCTGGGTCTCCAAGTTGTTAGTCACAGATTATGAGGTCTCTTAGCCTTTACAATCACATGATCTCAAATGTTTCAAGAAATTTCAGTTTCTACACATGTGTGTATGTAATATTATATTTATATACATATATACACAGAGAGAGGAGACAGACAGACAAATAAACAGAGAGAGAGAGAGAGAGAGAGAGAGAGAGAGAGAGAGAGAGAGAGAGAGAGAGAAGGAGAGAGAGATTCTATTGGTCCTATTTCTCTGGATGACACTAAGCAGGTCATTCTCTTTTCTCCACAACTCCTCATATCCACCCCCGTCCTGGGCAGGCAGCAGGTGTTCCCAAGGTCCCACTGTGCCAATATTGCTTAGTTCTTAACAAAAAATAAATAGATATCTGTAAATCTTTACCTTTGTTTTTAAGATCCAAATCTTTACTAAAATTTTAAATATGTGATTAGAACCAAATTTGATCTATTTGATCTATGTTGGTACTTTATCTGTTCTTCCCTGAAATGAATAGATCCTGGGTCTGCTAAATATCAATAACTACATGGAAAGGAAAGACATTGCTCCTGCTGACTGCTTTAACAATGTCTGCAGACTGAGTTAAGAGCTCAAGCAGCACTGCTGGGCTGCACTGCAGTTCTGGAGTCAAGTCATAGACACTAACAATCCCATTGGAGGAGTGAATGGAAGACACTGTCCCATTGCTCTTATAGTGTTTTCTAAAAGTCTTGATCAGTTCTAGATATACCATCAAAATCTCTGAAGAAATGTCCATTCTGATATATATATATATATATATATATATATATATATATGTACATACAATTTGTCCTATTTTATAAAGGTATCAGTATAAGGCATCGTGGGCAATGCTTCTTTTTTATCAACATACGTTATGGTATTCAAACATGTTTTATTGTTTCGTTAATTGTTAAATTTTTATTTTATTTACAAACCACAGTTCCTCTGGTAGATGAAATCTCCAGGGTAAACTAGTGGTAGAGAAGGGAGTAGAGGGGAAGGGAAGGGGGATGGGAACATGAGGGTGAGGTTGAAGGAGAGGTGGGCCATGCTTCTTAATTACTTTATCATCTCTAAGTATAATATCCTGGTGTGTTGAAATTAAGAACTTCAGCACATGAGTATGGTCAGACACACTTTGGTTTATAAAAATCCTCAAATGTAAAGTATTCTGTCTTTAATGAATCTGCAGTTTGGCCTACTGTGGATTTTTTCCTTAGTTTCTTTGGTTATTCATCATGGGTCACTCAATTCTTTGACATCTTTTTTGTAGCCAGATTCTGGTGTCCTCTCCAGTAACCAACCCTAAGGTCTAGTCATGTTTGTCTTTATAGAGAAAAAGTTATACTTGCTCATATTTATTCATACAGTGTAGTAGGAGTAAAAGCTGATTAAAGGATTAACTATAAGCAACTAATGGTTGATGTTTTATGACTTTAATAAAGATTAGCTTTCGGTTCTTCAAAATACTAAACTATCAGATAGATAGAAAGATAGATAGATAGATAGATAGATAGATAGATAGATAGATAGATAGATAGATATCGCAGTAAAAACTTGCCGTGAGGTATGTTTTAAGTGAGGTTTATTTTGTTAGAATCACTTATAAAATAGAGAAGGTTTTAGCAACGCACCACGCCGCCGACCAGGACCTCCACCGCCTGCCCTTTTGTCAGCGCTCTGCAGGAGAGACCGCCTGTGTCCATGTCTTGTCTCTCTTTAGGTGTTGTCTGAATCTCGTTCTTAGTGACCATGCCCCTCTCTCTCAGCTTTTGTGTTCTGCTGTAACTCGCACACATGTACAGTTTTTGATTTTCCGCTACAACAGATAGATAGATAGATAGATAGATAGATAGATAGATAGATAAATAGATAGACAGATAATTTATCACATTGTTGATAGCTAATTTTAGTATATCTTATATCTACACAATTATATTTTCTTTTTTACAATATAAGCATATTTTAATAAACTTTTGTTTAATTGGTAGTTTATTAAAGAAGTAAAATAGAAAATAACAAAGTTTGTTCTCCTAGCATTACATTCTTACTCATTTATTTGAAGCTAAGTTCTCTTTTTTGCAATGGGTCCCTCAAGCCCATTCTGTACATTGTATTATCAGAAACAGGCCATATGCTTTAACTGACTTAATGGAAAAAATATAATGCAGTAACATTTCCAAGCTATAATCATTGTATGTGAGGAATAAAAGCACCATGTGTTGTTCTTCCTTCCCTCCCCACCACTGAGAATAATTAACAAAGATGATAATCGGGAAAAACAAAAGTTTGTAGTAATTGTCCTGTTATCTTATGTATGTCTGGCAAAGAACTTCTGAGATCAAAAGACAGCCTACAGTATTTTTAATCTTCACAGATTTACATATGAATTAACTTGGATCTAAATTATATTCTATGAACATGAATTTTCCTTAGTATAAAACTAACTTATTTTCACTATCTTAATTAATTACAATAATTTGTAACTGATATAAAATGACTTACATATTCTTTCTTATTAAAACTTAATTCTGAGAAGTAAAAACTAAGATAATTTACATTTTTAAAAATAATAATTTGTTGCAAATGACTTAAAACAATGCTTACTGATAATTTTTATATATCTTTCCATTCTGTGCTTGCAAGAAAAAAAAAAAACTCCTGACAGCTGATGGTTAGGGGTAACTGAAGGGAAAAAAAGCCCTGGAAGTTAAACAGGTAGCCCTTCAGAGAGATTAATAGGTAATCATTTCTGGGGCCACTGTTTACATTCCTGGGATAATAAACCTAAAGTCCCTTTTCTCTCCCTGGATAGTAGTTAGTTCTATCCCAGAGCAAATGTTACATTTTTTCATCCCTACAAGCATAAAATCTGATCATTTTATTTAAATTTCCAAGTTTCATAGGACTGGGAGAACCTCCTTGGAAACACACACTATAATGCACAAAAATTGATCATATGCACTCATATACTCAACACATCGAAATTTGGTACATGCAGAACTGAAATAACATATGAAATCATTGTTTATAATTTTACATTGTTACCTAAAACATTAGAGGAAATACAAGAAAGTATGGTTAATTGTGTTTAAATATCATATGTAGCCCCATCTCCAACTGTGTCAGCAGAGAAAGACTGAGGACTTTGAAATTTTGACCCTATATGGAGGTGAGAAGGTTCTGGCACCTGATCCTCGTCCAGGGACCACTTCCTAAATAACACCAATGGCACAGACACTAAGATCAACAGTCAATAAGTGGGATCTCCTGAAGCTAAGAAGCTTCTGTAAAGCCAAGGACACAGTCAATAGGAGAAAACAACAGTCATTAGTGGACTCCAAACAAACAAACAAACAAACAAGAAAAAAGCAAAGCATGCCCAAAGCTGCAAACCAAAACCACTGAACAGCTTGGGATCAGAAATATCTTGGACTGACTCTTTGGATCCCACTCTGCCTAGAGGAACACCTGACACAGTCTTGAGGTTGTGGGGAGAAAACTGGATCTGCCAGGAGTGGAGACTGAACTAAGCAATATTGGGACAGTGGGACCTTGGGACCACCTGCTGCCTGCAGGGTGGGGGGTATGGGGAGGGAGGTGGGGAGTTGTGGAGAAGAGAGAATAACATGATGTGTTGGGAGGGGGAAAAGACCTTGAATAAGGATATACAGGATAGAAAGTGTGACTTCATTGTTCATAATAAGAAAAAAGAAAGAAAGAAAGAAAAAGAGAAAGAAAAGAAAGTGGGAAATACCCTCCAATGAATTGACACAGGTGACTACTTCCTAAATATAACTCCAGTGGCATAGACTGTATGAACAACAATCAATAAATGAGACCTCCGGAAACTGAGAAGCTTCTATAAAGCCAAGGACACAGTCAACAGGACAAAATAACAGCCTACAGAATGGGAAAAGATTTTCACCAACACTACAAGTGATAGAGGGCTGATCTCTAAGATATATAAAGAACTCAAGAATCTAGATCCCAAAACCTTGAATAACTCAATCAAAAAATGGAGTTCAGATCTAAAAAGGGAATTCTCAGCAGAAGAATTACGAATGGCTGAAAGACACCTGAAAAATTGCTCAACATCTTTAGTCATCAGAGAAATGCAAATCAAAACAGCTTTGAAATACCACCTGACACCTGTTAGAATGGCTAAGATAAATGACACAAAGGACAGCCTATGCTGGAGAGGATTCAGAGCAAGGGGATCACTCCTCCATTTTGGGGGGGAGTGTAAGCTTGTCAACCACTTTGGAATGCAATATGGTGGTTTCTCAGAAAATTGAGAATCGATCTCCCCAAGGACCCAACAATGCCACTTCTGGGCATATACCTAAAGATGCACATTCACATTTGTCCTCCAAAGGCATTATCTCAACTATGTTCATAGCAGCATTATTTGTAATAGCAAGAACCTGGAAACAACCTAGATTTCCGTCAACTGAAGAACTGATTCACACACTGTGGTACATCTACACAATGGAGTACTACTCAACAGTAAGAAAAAATGATATCCTAAAATTTGCAGGCAAATGGATGGATTTGGAGAATATCTTCCTGAGCGAGGTATCTCAAACCCAAAAAGATAAGCAGGGGATGTACTCACTTGTTAGTGGACTCTAAACAAAAAAAGAAAAAAGCAAAGCAAGTCTAAGCTGCAAACTGCAACCCCTGAACAGCTTTGGATCTGAAACACCTGGGAGTAGCACCTTGGAACCCACTCCCTCTAGAGAAACACCTGACTCAGTCTTGATGTTGGGGTGAAGAAACTGGATCTACAAGAAATGGACGCTGAACTGAGCAATATTGGGTCCTTGGGACTTCTGCCTTTGCTTGGAAGGAGATGGGGATATGTGGAAAAGAGAGAGTGACCTGAGAAATTGGGAGGGGAAGGGAACTTGAATAAGGGTATACACAGATAGAAAATGTGACTTTATTTATAATAAAAAATAAAAACATATCATATATAGTAGAAAAGTTAAGTATAATTTAAAATTCAAAAACCTTTTTTACAGGAATGTTTCAGACATACATAGGAAATTGCTGTAGTTTTTATAGGAAAAGTGTTTAAAAACAATGCCATAGACTAATAATTGGGTAAGTTAAATGCAGTTTGTGTTTGTAATAAAAGCTGAGGATATTTTAATGTGTATGAAGAGACTGCAAAACAAAATTTAATAAGACTAATAAAAGTCATGCAGATGTAGATGTTAGCTAGTTGCTTATATTCTAACAAACTTAATGACTACATGAGTAACTTGTAAAATAGTATTTAGAAGATTTAACAAATACAGATTAAAAATTACTAACTCTTTATACTTGTTAAAGTTAGATGAAATAATTGAAAGCAGTAAGATTGTTCTTTGTATATAAAAATAAAATAATAAATCTCAATAAGCATTTATAATGACTCTCCTGGACTAAATTGTTTAGTTGTTTTTGACTCTTAATGTTCCTAATTGGTTGGATACTCATGGATTCTTCTCAAGAACAGCTAAGAAACACTAAGTCTTTTATCACACTGGGTAGCTACAGTGACTATTTGAATGAGAATGGCTCCCATAAGACCATCAATTTCAATACTCATTCTCTAGTTGGTGGAAAGACTTTGAAAAAATTAGGATTTCTACACCTGCTTGTTTCTTCAGTCCATTTAATTGTAAATTCTTTTCCCACTCTTTAGTCCAAGGCAATGTTTGTCTTTAAATCTGAGGTGTGTTTCTTTTAAGTAGCAGAAAATAGATTCTGTTTCTGTATCCATTATGTTAGTCTGTGTCTTTTTATAGGTGAATTGAGTACATTGATATTAAGGGAGAAAAAAGACCAAAGATTGTTAATTCATGTTACTTTTGGTGGTAATGTGTGTATGTGGTTTCTTCCCTTTGGGTTTGCTCCTGTGAAAGTATCTATTGCTTGTATTTCTTTGTGGGTGTATCTAGCTTCATCAGATTAGAGTTTTCCTTCTAGTGCTTTCCATAGGGCTGGTTTTTGGATAGGCATTGTTTAAATCCGGTTTTGTCATGGACTATCTTGTTTACCTCTGTCTATGGTGATTTATAGTTTTGTTGAATATAGTATTCTGGGCATCTGTGGTCTCTTAGTGTCCTTGCAACATCTATCAAGGACCTTTTAGCTTTCTTAGTTTCCATTGAGAAGTTGGGTGTTATTCTAATGAGGCTGCCTTTACAAGATACTCAAATTTCTAATTTTGTAGCTCTGAAAATTCATTATTCTGTAGTTTTTTAGTGTTTTGATTATTGTGTGGTGAGCAGACTTTTTGGGAGTGTCTAGTCTATTTAGTATTCTGTAAGATTCCTGTATTTCATAGGCATTTTCTTTTTTGGGTTGGGAAGTTTTCTTCTATGGTATTGTTGAATATATTTTCTGTGCCTTTGGGCTACTCTTTTTTTTTATTTCTATTATTCTTAGGTTTAGTCTTTATATGATGTCCCAGATTTCATACAATATCTAACAAAATAGACTTCAAACTAAGTGCAGTCAAAAAAATCAGGAAAAATGTTACTTTCTTATCATAGGAAAAATCCATTAAGAAGAAATTTCAATCCTGAACTTCTATGCCCAAATACAAGGGCTCCAACATATGAAAAAAATATTACTTAAACCTAAACCTTACATCAAACCCCACATGCTAATAGTGGGAAAATTCAGTACCCCACTCTCACCAGTGGATAGGTTATCCAGACAGAAACTTAACAGAAACATAAGGGAAGTGACAGATATTGTGACTCAAGAGAACCTAACAAATATAACAAAAAAAATCCACCCAAATTCCAAAGAATATACCTTCTTAGCAGTATCCCATGGAACATTCTCTAAAATTGACCACAAACTTGGTCATGAAATAAATGTGAATAAATACAAAAATAGAAATAACCTTTTGTATTATATCAGATCACCATAGACTAAAGTTAGAGTTTAACAACATCACAAAAAAACATAATGCCTACAAACTCAAGAAAACTGAACAACTTTCAATTAAACCACCTCTTTATCAAGAAAGAAGTACAGAAAGAAATTAAAGAATTTAAAAAATTAAATTCTTAGAACTTAATGAAAATTAATCCATAACATATCCAAATTTATAGGATGTGATGAAAGCAGTGCTAAAAGGAAACTTCATAGCACTAAGTGCCTACATAAAAAACTTAGAGAAATCTCACACAAGAGACTTAATGGCACAGCTGAAATCTCTAGAAAAAATAGAAGTCAGAAGATGTATAAGGCCAGAATTAACCAAACTCAGGACAGAAATCAATAAAATTTAAGCAAAAGGAACAATATAAAAAATCAATGTACACAGAGTTGTTTCTTTGAGAAAATCAGCTAGATAGAAAAACCCATAATCATTGCTTCCGGTTCCGCCACCAGGACCGGTGCTCTCTGCAGCGTCCCAGCACACTCTGGAGCAGGGGGCAGCTGAACTCTGCACCTGGCCACACCCACAGCTCCTGCTGCTGCTGAGGGAATCTGCAAGGATCCCTACTGCGACCCCGAACTGAGTGAACTGAGCAAACCAACTGCAGGGGTCTCTGAAAGACAGAATCAAACCCTGACCAGAGAGGTGACAGGAG
>PVIH01014139.1:0-55228 GCA_004025045.1 Sigmodon hispidus | reverse complement strand
AGAGCTCAAGAATTTAGATCCCAAAACCTTGAATAACCCTATCAAAAAATGGGGTTCAGATCTAAAAAGGGAATTCTCAGCAGAGGAACTACGAATGGCTGAAAGGCACCTGAAAAAGTGCTCTTCATCTTTAGCCATAAGAGAAATGCAAATCAAAACAGCTTTGAGATACCACCTAACACCTGTTAGATTGACTAAGGGAAAATATTTTTAGACACAGAGTAATAAAGTGAATTAAACCAAACTTTCCAATTCCTGTGACAAAGTATTAGACATGCTAACTTCTTGTTCTGAGACTCAGCAATGGCAATGAGAATTCAAGACAAGTCGGCTTGAGAACTTCAGACTGACTTAGACTCCTCAACAACCAAAACCACATCCAGTAACAACTCTGTCCTTTGCTTGTTCTCATGCTTAAATTTGTACCATCACCCACTATAATAAAGACTAAGAACAACACCGTTATATGCAAGTTTTAACTTGAGTGGTCTCATCAAAATCTTAAAATATTAGCAGTTATTAGCCTTTGGATGGCTGGTTATCTGAAAGCAATCAAGATATCTTTTTCTAGTATATGAACTACTATGCTGCCTGGGTCTTCCCAGAACTGACATCTATATTCTCAGAACTTCTCAAAATAGAATTGAATTACAATGCTAATCTGTTGACCCTTGTCTCCAAATTATTACTATAAGAGAAAAGCTTCCTCTCCAGAGATCACATGCCTTCAAGGTTGATATAAATAGATGAAAGATAGGGAGTCTCTCCTCAAAACTCTAATCTAAAGTCTTGCAAAACTACAGGGCTCCCTATCACTTTGGCTAAGCCCTTACTATAAAAATGAGCTCAGCTTAACTTTCCATGTAACTAGAGTATCACATGGTTGGCTTGCCTGAAGGTGATGTTTCTTAAAAGATTGTGAAGTCTTTGGATACTCAACTGTCTCAGTTTAGCTCCAAACAGAAACATGATATTGTTTAACTTAGTGTTAAGCTCTTTGGTACATCAGAACCCCCTTTATTTGCAGTTTTAAATAAGATAGGAAAACTAGAAGCAATTTATCTGTCATGATTTTTTTTTTTAAGATTCATATCTTCTGCAAGTTTTTCCAACTTGGTTATACCATTTCCTTCCTTGTTAAAAGCAAACAAATAAGAAAAATAATTTTGTTTTTGTCCTTAAATTTAATACATCATGCCAGCCTTCTCTTTAGCATATCTGGATTTTCAGTATCACTATTCATGATAATTGATCATTATTAAGTGAAATAAGCACTACTTGAATACAGCATTTCAGTACCACTGTGGTTTCCTCAAGCCAAAAAAGCTGTGAAGTGTTGGACAGGAAGTTAGCATATGCAGTGTGAAAACACTACACTGTGAAATGATTCATGCTTTCAATAAAGAAATCAAAGTAGCACAGAATTTCCTCAAATTACACAAAAAGATACACATGCTGCAACTTATAGATTATTTTCTACCATTTTCCATTTAACATTTTGAGATCAAAGCTGAATGATGGTAACAGAAATCACAAACAGTAAAATCATTCCTCATTTATTCATGAGAATATGCTAGTTGTGGCATATCCTTTAGATAGCCACACCTGTACAAATAGCTCAGAAAGATGGAAATTTGGGAACAAAATAAAAATTGTGGGATTTTTTTTTAGTGGGAATTGGATTCAAATCAAGACCTAGTCACTTATCCAGACCTATAAGTTTAACTAAAATACTTGTTTTAGTAACTCCCATTGTCTAAAAAAAAGTTAGTGAAATTATTTATTTTTATAATTTTATATTTATTTATTTATAATACAGTAACACATGAATATCATGTACAGTTCCTATTATTAGTAGTAGCAATACAACTTTAGATTTGTTTAAGTAAAATTACATGAGTTTAAAATATTGATTTAACCCATAAGCACCTAAAAACCTATTTGGTATAAATAACAATCTGTCTATATTTTCTTTCTGTTTTATTATAATATGCTTTATATGTGTGTGTGTGTGTGTGTGTGTGTGTGTGTGTAGGTATGTTTGTGTGTGTGGTCAAAAGTCTCCAGTTGAATTTAATGAAGAGGCATAATAGACAAGGTATATGAACTAGGAATGGCAAAAGTATGGACTCTTGGAGCTATCCCTCCTTATTTTCAGATGAGATCCATGAACCCCAGTTCAGTTGTGACACATTGACACATAGACAGTAGCCTTGCACAGGTAATATTGCAAACATACTGCTTCCACTCAAGGGGATCAGAAGTAAAACATTTGTGGAGACACCTTTACTTCAAAATAACCACAGGTAACTGAAAGAATTATTTATTAAAATGTTTCTACTGGGAAACAACTTATACAGAGTAAGACAAACTTAATTACAGGGTCACTGGAAGGATGTAGACAGATGCCTGCTCATGCTGCTTACAAGGCCTGATCCAAAGAGTCGTGAGATTTACCAACATATTTTCCATGTAATTTAACCTTGCCAAAAAATAATCTTGTGCAGAAAAGTATTGTAAAAATCAGAATATAACAAATGAAGAAGTACTGACATTGAAAATATAGAAAAACATTTTCTATTTTTTTATTATTATGAATAAAGAAGTCACATTTTCTATTACTGTACATCCTTAATCAAGGTCCCTTTCCGCTCCCACTACATCAGGTCATTCTTTCTTCTCCACATCTCCCCATCTCCCCCATGGGCAGGCGGTCCCAAGGTCCCAAGGTCCCAATATTTCTTAGTTCAGCCTCCACTCCTGGCAAATCCAGTTTTCTCCCCCCAACATCAAGACTGAGTCAGGTGTTCGTCTAGGGGGAGTGGGATCCAAGGAGTCAGTCCAAGGTGTTTCTGATCCCAAGCTGTTCAGAGAAAAACATTTCTTAATGTTAATCATATTTAATTTGTAGTATCTGCTTGGCCCTTCAGGATAAAAACATTGATTGCTACTGTTTGGCCATCCATAATAAAATATTATTTGATCAAAAATTGACTTTAAAATTCTATATTTTTCCTTCAATTTGTTTATATGATCGATGATGACATTTATAGTTTTTCATATGATGAACCATTCCTGCACTTCTGGGATAAAGGCTACTTGATCATAAAGGATGATTTTTTTTATATGTTGTTGTAATCAGATTGCCAGAATTTTTTTGAGTATTTTTGCATCTATGTTCATGAGGCAATTGGTCTCTAATTCTCTTTCTTACTTGCATCTTTAAACGACTGAGGTATAAAAGTGATTGTGGTCTCTAGGGGGAGTGGGATCCAAGGAGTCAGTCCAAGGTGTTTCTGATCCCAAGCTGTTCAGTGGTTGTGGTTTGCAGCCTGGGCATTCTTTGCTTTTTTGTTCTTGTTTGTTTGTTTAGAGTCCACTAATGAGGGAGTAAAGATATCCCCTGCTTATCTTTCTGGGTTTGTGATACCTCGCTCTCCAAATCTATCCATTTGCCTGAGAATTTTAGGATATCATTTTTTCTTACTGCTGAGTAGTATTCCATTGTGTAGATGTACCACAGTTTGTTAATCCATTCTTCAGTTGAGGGACATCTAGGTTGTTTCCAGGTTCTTGCTATTACAAATAATGCTGCTATGAACATAGTTGAGCTAATACCTTTGGAATGTGACTGTGCATTTTTAGGGGATACACCCAGAAGTGGTATTGCTAGGTCCTTGGGGAGATTGATTCTCAATTTTCTGAGAAACCGCCATACTGCATTTCAGAGTGGCTGAACAAGCTTACACTCCCTCTAACAAATAGAGGAGTGTATGAAACAGTTTGTTAAGAATTGGTATTAGTTCTATTTTGAATGTCTGGTAGAATCCAGAAGTAGGACCATCTGATCCTGGGCTTTTTTTTTTTATTTGGGATACTGACATGAAAGAGACTATTAGAGTATAACATTTAATGTAGGGTTTAAGCTTTAGTAGTGTTTCATTTACATATGAAGGTGCCCTCATATTAGAAGCATAAATGTTCAGGATTGAGATTTCATCTTGATCCATTTTTCCTGAGATGAATAATGTCTGTCCTGGTCTCTTTTGATTGATTTTAGTTTGAAGTCTACTTTGACTATTAAATATTAGGATAGCAACACCAGCTTGCTTCTTGTGACCATTTGATTGGAAAATCTTTTCCCTGAGCCTGTGTTTTTATCTTTGTAGTTGAGGTATGTTTCTTGTATGCAACAGAAGGTTAGCTTTTGCTTTTGTATCCATTGTGTTAGGTTGTGTCTTTTTATAGGTGAATTGAATCCATTGATAGTAAGGGATATTAATGACCACTAATTGCCATTTCCTGCTATTTTTGGTGGTATCTTTTGTGTATTTCCTTTCTGTGGGCCTTTCTTCCATGGGATTATTGATTGTTTGTGGTTTCATGGGTATATCTGGGTTCCTTTGGTTGGAATTTTCCCTCTGGTACTTTCTGTAGTGCTGTATATGTGGATAGGTATTGTTTTCATCTGTCTTTGTTGTGAAATATCTTGTTTACTCCAGCTATGGTGATTGATAGTTTTGCTGGGTATGGTAGTCTGAGTTGACAGTCATGCTCTTTTAGTGTCTGTATAACTTCTGACGAGGACCTTCTTGCTTTTAGTGTTTACATTGAATAGTCTGGCATTATTCTGATGGGTTTGCATTTATAGGCAATTTGGCCCATTTCCTTTGCAGCTCTTAATATTCTTTCTTTGTTCTGTATGTTTTGTGGCTTAATTATTATGTAGGAAGCATACTTTTTTAAGGGGGTCTAATCTATATGCTGTTCTGTAAGCTTCTTGTATCTTTATAGACATTTCCTTCTTTAGGTTGGGAAAGTTTTCTTCTATGAATCTATTCAGTACATTATCTGTGCCTATGAGCTGGTATTCTTCTCTTTCTATTCCTATTATTCTCAGGATTGGTCTTTTCATGGTGTTCCAAATTTCCTGAATGTTTTGTGTTATGACTTTTTTGGTTTTGGTGTTTATTTTGAGTGATTTATCTATTTCCACTATTGAGTCTTCCATTCCAGAGATTCTCACTTCCATCTCTTGGATTCTGTTGGTTATGCTTTTTTCTGTAGTTCCAGTTCTTTTCTTCAGATTCTCTATTTCATCCTTTGCCTCAAAATGTGCCATCTTTATTGTTTCTATCTCAACTTTATTTCCTGTAATGATTCCTTCATTTATTGGATTTCTCTTTTTTTTCTTTGTTTTCTTTCAAGAATTTGTCTCTTCCAATTTTTTATTTTTTTTTCTTGTATGTCTTTAAGGGAATTTTTTTTATATCTTCTTTTAAGGCTTCTATAATCCTCATAAAGCTGTTTGGAACATTATTTCCTTCTATTTCCTCTTCATTGCTCTGTTCAAGTCTTGGTGTTGTAGAGACATCAACTTCTTCTGGTGGTGCCTTGATGTTCTTTATATTGTTATATGTATTCTTACACTGGCATCTGTCCATTGTTTCCTTGGTAAATTTTTAGTCAGGTCCTAGTGGAATCTTAGTCAGTTGTGGCTACCAGGGGCTGTGTACACAGAGTCAGCACAATTTTTTACTCTGCTCAGGCCATGGGATCCTGGCTGTCTAATGCTGTCTGACTTCCCCTCCACCCCTGTTGAGAATTATCTGCTTAGATTTGTATCAACTCATGATCTAGCATATATACTCTTGGTTATATAACCAAAGGATTCACATTCATACCACAAGGACATTTGATCAACTATGGTCATAGCCAAATTATTTGTAATATTCAGAACCTTGAAACAACCTAGATGCCCTTCAACAGAATAATGGCAAAAAAAGGCCTCCTAAAATTTGCAAGCAAATGGAATGAAACTAGAAAATAAACATTTGGAGTGAGGAAACTCAGACACAGAAAGACAAACACAATATGTGCTCACTTATAAATGGAATTTAGATGTAAAACAAAGAATAACTAGATTACAATACACAACCCATGAGTAACTATGTAACAAGGATGATCCTAAGAAACACATTCATGGATCCTAGGAAATAGAAGTAGACAAGAGCTTCTAAGTAAATTGGAACCATAGGAGGAGGGGCTAAGGGAAGTTGGGAAGGGAGCATAAAGGAATAGGATTGTTGAATTGGGGTCAGGAAAAGAGAGGGAGAACAATGAAATAGATATCTTGATAGAAAGAGCCACTTTGGCGTTAAGGAGAAATCTCCTGTTAGAGAAATACCCAATAATCCATAAACATGACTCCAGCTTAAGACTCCAAACAATAGTAGAGAGGGTGTCTGAACAAACTTTCCCCTATAATCAAATTGATGACCACCCCAATTGTCATCATAGAATCTTCATCCAGCAATCAATGGAAGCTGATACAGAGATTCACAGATAAGCACTGCGTCAAGCTCCTAGTCCAGTTGAAAAAATATATATAAGCAAAGGAGTGAAGATCATGATAAGAAATCCAAAAAGATATTCCTAAGTATAATAAAGGTGATTTACAAGAAGCCACCAGCCAACATCAAACTAAATGGAGAGAAATTCAAAGCAATCCCACTAAAATCAGGAAGTAGACAAGGATGTCCTCTCTCCCCTCATCTATTAAACATAGTTCTCAAATTTTTAGCCAAAGCAATAAGAGAATGAAAGGATATTAAGGGACTAAAATTGGAAAGAAGAAATAAAACTATCTCTACTTGCATATGATATGATTGTATACATAAGTGATCCACAGAATTCAACCAAGGAACTTCTACAGCTTATAAAGTCCTTCAACAATGTAGCAGGATATAAGATAAACTCAAAAAAGTCAGTAGCTCTCTTATACACTAAAGATAAAAGGGGTGAAAAAGAAATAAGGGAAACATCACCCTTTATAATAGCTACAAATAGTATTAAATGCCTTGGTGTAACTATAACCAAAGTACTAACAGATCTGTCTGACAAAAATGTTAAATCACTAAAGAAAGAATTTGAAGAGAACATCAGAAAATGGAAAGACCTCCCATGTTCTTGGATAGGTAGAATCAACATAGTAAAACTGGCAATCCTACCAAATGCAATCTACAGACTCAATGCAATTTCCATCAAAATCCCAACATATTTTTTACAGACCTTGAAAGAAAAATACTAAATTTTAGTTGGAATAGCAGGAAATTCAGGATTGCTAAAACAATTTTGCTCAACAAAAGAACCTCAGGAGGCATCACCACCCCCAACTTCAAGTTATTCTATAGAGCTACAGTAATAAAAACAGCTTGGTACTGGCATAAAAACAGACTTGTGGATAAATGGAATCAAACTGAAGATCCAGACATTAACATACACAAGTTTTCCTAATTTTCAACAAAGAGGTCAAAAATATCCAATGGAAGAAAAGATAGTATCTTCAACAAATTGTGTTAGCATACCTGGATGGCAGTATATAGAAAAATAGAAATAGATCCAAGCCTATCACCCTGTACAAAACTCAAATCAAAGTGCATCAAAGACCTCAACATATTTATAGCTTTTCTAGTTACAAATTCAGAAAAGAATTTCACTAATGGTTGTTAAGTGTATAAGTCTGAGAAACATCAAAAGATAGTTTCCAGTTGGTAATCAAATTAGTTTAAAAAACGAATTAGGTACAATCCTGTGGACTTACCAAAATCAGATAAATAATAGAATATTTTCTTTGAATTTGTCATTCTTAATGGACTGGTAATTAATGATATAATTATTGTATATATATTAATATATAATATAGTTATTGTTCATATTGTTTAGAGTTTTCTTATATTAGCTGTAATCTTTTTTATTTTTGGCAGAAAATGGACATATGTGGTGATATATATATTTAATAACAATAGTCTGGAATATGAAAGGGCAAAATCACCAACAGCCAAGCCATGAAGGTGAGAGTATGGTGACCCATACCTTTAGTACTATCAGTTTGGAGACAGAGAGCCATTTGGATCTCTGTTAGTTCAAGGCATAACACCCAGGTAGTAGTAGCTCATACTTTTAATCCTAGCTCTAGGACAGTTGATCCAGAAAGTAAAGTATCTGGATGAGGAAAGAAATATAAGGCAGGAGAAGGCAGAAGTTCAACATTCTGCCTACATACAGTAAGTCTGAGGACTCATGGAGATAGAACTTAATCCACTTCCTGAGGAATTCATTACTGAGAACTGGCTGTGATTTGTTCCCTGTCTCTCTGATATTCCAGCTTTTTTCCAGTATCTGACTCTGAGATTTTATTATGATACCAAATAGAATTCATGCAGTGTCTAGGAGATTAAAGACTTTAAGAGATGCCTTATTACTGTGGGTTAGCCAACTTAATGTGACACTAAAGTAAAGTCTAAATCTGCATGTTTGTAACCACAGACAAATACTACTCTTAATCAGAGAAGTGTCTCTTTGCAATGAATGGCAGCAAATTCAGAGACCCATGGCTTGTTTAAGATCCTGAGTTTGAATCTCCAGAAGGAATATAAAAACCCAAAGTGTGTAATTCCAGAGCTCCTATTATGAGTATTTGGGAGGTGGAGATAGAAGAATGAATAGAAATAGCTCATAGGCCACTAACCTGGCATACACTAAAGGAAACAAACAAATTGACACTGTCTCCAAGCACATTAGCGAGTAAGGAATTACCTGTGTTTTCACACCTTGTCATATGCATGCCTACACATACATACTAACAAACAGACACAAGAACACACATATTTATGCATGCATATGAAAAACATGTGCACACACATCATATACATACACACAAAAGCATGCATGCCCACAGACAAACACACACACAGAACTCAAAGAGTAAAGGGGCTAATGTCCTGCACTCATCTATATATTTTTTATAGAAACACACTATTAGTTAGAATTTTACTCCCAGAGTTAACAGTTTTGTTTGCTTCACCTTTTTTGTTAATCTTCAACTCTAATTTTAACATAAAGAATTTTATGTTAGCTACCATTAGGAGATGAGGAGAAAGCAAAATATTATCACTTACTATATATGGCTAAACTGAGTAACTGACTTTGATTAATCACCTACAGCCTTTAAATAAAATGGTTTGACAATTGATCACCAATCCAGTTATGCAGAGTAATTTATAGAATGTTCTACAAGCAAAGTTCATTCATGATATTTCTCACAATTCATAGGTATCTATTTCTTATCTTTAAATGACTATTAGTGGAATGGGTTATTCAATTAAAGAAAGCCTGGTAAGTTAGAATCTGTGCCTCTCAGAATTGCAAAAGCAAAGATAATCTAAGTAGAGATAAAGTACTATTCCTTTATATTACAACACAAAATTAAAAGCTAAATTGTAATCTTTGATTTTAAAAATTTTGAGAATGGTTAAATAACTTCATTCGGTAGTATATATTCTAGTTCTACAATAAGTGATATACCTAGAACACACTACTCAGAAACATGGTCTACATTCCTGAGCACATCATGGCTTCCATGAATGCACAGTCTTTATACATGTAACTCTCATTAATGAAAGCCAGTACCATTTGATAGCTCTTCAACCCTAATAAGTAGCTCCACTAGAGCTAAGCAGACATTAAAAAAATAATTTTAGTTATAAATGATGTTTCCATGTCTAGAAATCTCACGCCATGCAATCTTTGTGTTTTTTAAAAGTCAAAAATGTTCCTAAGAGAGTCATGTTGTATGTTTGTATTGAGTGCACACACTATGTTCTTACCATAAAATCACAAGGTTATAAAAAATTGAGAAATAATTAATGGACTGAATTATAGACAGATAACTAAAGGGATGATTTAGTTTTAACAGAAAACATATAAACAATAAGATTTTCAAGGTTGTGTGCTTTGGCCAATTTTATTACCATCTTAATTAACCAGAACAATTTGTTCAACAGAATTTTTTTGGCCCAATATGTGAATTGCTATAAAATCTTTATAAGAATCGGGCTGTAAACAGGAACTGACATAAATTATCAATTATCTTCATAGTTTCAACTGGAGGAAATAAAAAACTCACCAGAAAAGCTGAGTCTTTGTGCAGAAATGAGTGTGTGCAGTGTACATGTGCATATGTGCACATGCACTATTATTCATCTGCATTGTTATATGCACACATAGAAGCCAAAGATCAACCTCAAATGCCCTTCCCCAGGAAGCCATCACACTGCTTTTACCTGAAACACACAGATTAAACTAGGCTGCTAGCTACCTAGCCCCAAGGATCCTCCTGTCTCTATTTTTCCAGTGCTGTAGTTAAAGGCATGTACCATCATGCATGTTTGTTTTATATAGGTTTTGGAGACCAAGCAAAGGTCTTTGTATATATAGTATGGTGATCTGAAAGAAAATGGTCCCCATGGGGAGAAGCACTATTAGGAGGTGTAGTCTTGTTGGAGTAGGTGTGGTTTTGTTGGAGGAAGTGTGTCACTGTGTAGGTGGGTTTTAGGTCTCCTATGTTCAAGTTATCTCCAATGGTCACAGTTCACTTCCTGTTGCCTGTACATCATGATGTAGAAATCTTAGCTTTTTCTCCAACACCATATCTGCCAGAATGCTATCAAAAAGATAATGGACTGCATCTCTGAATCTGTAGCAAGGAAGAATTAAGTATTTTTCTTTGTAAGAGTTACTGTGGTCATGGTGTCTCTTCATAGCAATAGAACACTGACTAATACATAGAGCAAGCACATTACTGAGAAAGCCATCATTCCAGACCCAAAATTTATTAATACAGTAATACTGACTCTTTTGGTTTTATTAACTTAATGAATTATAGTAGTTCACTTAGATTTATTACCTTACTTATTTTAACCATTTTTACTACCCAGTGATTACATGGCTCAGGTTTCAAAGACATTGCTTGAATATGGATAACTGACACATGTATCAATTTGGCATACCTCTGTTATTCCAAAGATTTCTCAGATTTGACTCTTGTATTTTCTTTTTTTTTTGTTTATTTATTTTGTATTTATCAAGAAAAACTGTAAAATGAATTTAAAATGCTAAGAAGTTAACAATAACTATAAAGAAGATAAAAAATATTAGCATGACTTATCAAGGGTGATAATGCAAATAAGATTGCTACACGTATATTTACTTTGTGTTCAGCTTTCCCTCTGAATTTTTTTTTCCATCCCTGTATATCCTTATTCAAAGTCCCTTCCCCCTCCCACCACATCAGGTCATTTTTTCTTCTCCGCAACTTCCCATCCCCTCCCTGGGCAGGGAGCAGACAGTCCTATGGTCCCACTGACCCAATAATGCTTGGATCAGTCTCCACTCCTGGCAAATCCAGTTTTGTCCTCCTCCCTGAAGAGTGAGTCAGGTGTCCCTATAGTTGGAGTGGGACCCGAAGGGTCAGTCCAGGGTGTCTCTGATCACAAGCTGTTCAGTGGTTGTGGTTTGTTGCTTTGGCATGCTTGGCTTTTTGTTTGTTTGTTTGTTTAGAGACCACTAATGAGTGAGTACATCCCCTTTGAGATACCACCTAACACCTGTTAGATTGGCTAAGATAAAAGGCACAGATGACAGCCTATGTTGGAGAGGATGCAGAGCAAGGGGAACACTCCTCCATTGTTGGTGGGAGTGTAAGCTTGTTCAGCCACTTTGGAACACAATATGGCGGTTTCTCAGAAAATTGAGAATCAATCTCCCCAAGGACCCAGCAATACCTCTTCTGGGTGTATACCCTAAAGAGGCACATTCACACTCCAAAGGTATTAGCTCAACTATGTTCATAGCAGCATTATTTGTAATAGCAAGAACCTGGAAACAACCTAGATGTCCCTCAGCTGAAGAATGGATTAACAAACTGTGGTACATCTACACAATGGAATACTACTCAGCAGTAAGGAAAAAATGATATCCTCAAATTCGCAGGCAAATGGATGGATTTGGAGAATATCCTCCTGAGCGAGGTATCACAATCTCAGAAAGATAAGCAGAAGATGTACTCATGTAGTTTCTTATCAGTCTTTAGGATTTCCCCCCATGTTTAAGAGAATTAAAAGACTGAAAAATATATTATTCTTTGCTTATAAAAAGTGGTTTTATCTGAATGTTCAGCTGTCAAATAGACTTGTTGATGTTGAGAAAGATGATATTTATTCCAATATTTTTAAAGTTATGAATTGAAAATATCTAATGTTTTCTTTGGTTACTATCATGAACAAAAGAACAATTTTAATTTATACCATGGGGTACTTTTTGTATAAATGCACCACAATAATGACTCATTTAAGAATTTCCAACAAAAACAAGAACATAGGTCAAAAATTTTATACTTATTTAAAACACAATATTAAATTACTTTTCTTAGGAACATTCATTTGAGTACAAGCAAGACTTTGTATGATGGACTACTGAGAAGTTAGGAACAAGGGCAATTCAGTGCTATAATCTTCTATGTCTACTTGGGAAACTGTAAGAGAATATTCCTGAATGAGTAACTTTGTGACAAAAAAAATTATCACACTTATAGAGGATGAGATTACAAAACCAAAATGCCAAGGCATTTGGGGGTAATTTTGATTTGGGATCAGTTGTTGGGGTTGCTACTACGCTCAGGGTCCTGCTATTTCCCCTTGAGGAGTGGAAAAGATGACATCGAGAGCAATAACACAACCTCCGGGGGCAAGATGAAACAAGTAAGTTCAATTCTACTAAGGAGGAAATAGCCTTAAATGCTCTTTTATTTCCAAACCTTCCTCCCTGGAAAGGGCTTTGATATGCTGGTATCTGCAGTTGCTGGCAGAGGTCTCTCCCTAGGCTAGAAATGTTGTTTCCTGACCCTGCTCTCATAACGGCCCCATGCAGGCTCCAAGTTGGCTTACATGAAAGTATTAAGAGCACATGTCCTAAGGTACTAGTTATTACTAGCTTGTACTGGTTGAGGCCAGGATGGTCTCCAAGCCTTTAGAAGCCTCTACACCAAGCAATTCAATGTTTAAAATGTCTCACTTGCAGTTTCCCAGGTGATTGCATTTGACTTCCTGGCGAAATCATGAGTACTTTCTAAACTCTATAAGAATTCTGGTTCACCTCAACCATCCTCATGAGTACTTTCCTGAAAACTAAAACATTTCTTCCTAGAGAAAGAGAATAATGACTTGAGAAATAATCAAAAGTTACAAAGCTCATAAAATTACTGAATTTTTCAAGGTTCATGCAGCACCTCCTTGGTATTAAAACATACTAATGAGAGTAGACTCAAAGAAGAGCCAAACTGACTTCAGGTTCTACAGTGAGTTCTAGGATACAGCTTTCAAAATTTATCAACCATGCTTAAACGAGCTTTTCATTTATTCAGCTGTCTTTGAGTCACCCATACTCCATTAAATAGCTTCTCATCATTATTCAATAGTTTCTCCAAAATAATCCCATTCATTCACAACCCTAGGCTACAGCAAATCTTTTCACTGATTAATCATTGGTTTCTTATGTAGTATGGACAGTAAAATGCACATAAAACTATTATATTGGAAATTTGGTCTTACCCATGTTAATTTCTAAAAGGAAGAGACAGATAAACATCCAGAGTAACAAAATTTGGGCACTGAACATTTCTGGTTTAAATGCATTAGAATAACAAAGTTTTAAAAGAATACTCTTCAAAATATTGTATGCTAATTTTATTTCAAGAATTTTTTTAATATTGTCTAGGCTTAGGAGAATACATAGATATTTATTAAACAAACATTTTCACTTTCATGCACTGTGATTACCAAATGGTAAAGTCAAACTTCAGCTACATATTCATAAACTATATTAATAACTACTTTAACTCTCCTATAATAAATTGAGAGTAATAAAGACACACAGATCTGGCCCTTATTTCTAATACTAATTATTATAAATATAACCATCACAAAACCAAGTTTTAACATATAAAGAATACATTTCTTTTTATTGTTTTATATATATTATTTAGTATTTGGTGATTTTATATCATGCATCCCATCAAACTCAGTTATCAGTCCTCTCAACTTCATAGCCACTCTTATGATCACCCCATTTACAAAAAAGCCCATCCCTGTTGCTCATTTACTTACTGGAGCACGATTAAACTCGCTGTGGCCAGTCCTTTAAAGAAAACGAGTTCTACCTCACTCACACCCCTGCCAGAGGCCATCAATGCAGAAGTGAAGCACTGTGTCATTTAGTTGTGTTCTAGCCTTGAGCTCTTATATACAATCACATCTTTTGTTTTGGAGGGGGAAGGGAGCTTGAACAGGGATATATACGGATAAAAAATATGACTTTATTGTAATAAAAAATAAAAAAATAAAAAAATCATTAAAAAGGTTCACTAATGAGCGAGTAAATCCCCTGCTTCTCTTTATGAGTTTGTGATACCTCACTCAGCAGGATAGTAACCCTGTCTTAAAAAACAAACAATAAACCAAAAAGTAGGATATTATTTAACGAGTAACAGAATGATAGAATTAATGGAAGTGTATAAAGTAATTCTAATACTGTTTTTCCCTAAATAAAACAAATTTTCTTTTTGTTTTAGTTTACAAATACAAGAAAAGGGAAAAGAAAGAAAAAAAGAGAACGATCATGGATCCTGTGACTAGCTTACATTATCATTTAAAAAATATTCACTGAGGAATAAATTAACCAACTGTGGTACATCTACACAATGGAGTACTACTCAGCAATAAGAAAAAAAATGATATTCTAACATTTGCAGGCAAATGGATGGATTTGCAGAACATCCTCCTGAGCAAGGTCTCACAAATCCAAAAGGATAAGCAGGGTATATACTCACTCATTAGTAGACTTTAAGCAAAAATATTCTTTTTCATTGAAAGATGATGGGTGAATAAAGTGACTTAAAACACACACACACACACACACACACACACACACACACACACACCAAAACAAAACAAAACAAAACTTCTGGTTTGACTGCAGAAGGGTTGCTTAGCAGAAATTTGTGGCCGTAGTGCATCCGTGGGCATTCACTGAGACCTACTACGTTTTCTTATCAGTAGCTGAGCCTAACCTGGCTTGAGAAGCTTTAGATTTTACTTTTTATGTTTCATGTATGTTAGATAAAAGAGAAGTTTTATTACTGTATGGGTTTTTTTATTATCTATTCTGAATGTTTTGTCTTTTACATAATGTTTGATACTGACTTTCAAAAAACAATAAAAATAAAAATAAAAAATTTTCATGATTATATAAAATTAAATATCATCACATTATTCCTTTTTGACCCCCTCCCGCGATTCTCTCTAAATTCCCTCAAGTTCATGAGTTTGAGATAGACTGCCTATTGAGTCAAGTTAGACTGCCTGTATGTGAATAGGTGGAGGCACCATCCATGAGCTTATGGGAAACTAACCAGTGGTTATATTTTCAATAAAGAATAATTATTCCTTTCTGAGACAACTGTTTACTGCCAGTAACTTCTATAGCTCATCTGTTCCATTTAAGCTTGTATTCTGGCTGGATTTACCTTGTATGGTCTTCTGAAAGTAAAAACAAAGTCTGTATACTAAAGAGTTCACTCTGTGTGTACTAAAGATGCCAGATTAGGAATGGTGGAGATATCTAAGACCTTTAGAGCCTAGAAGATCACAACCCCAGATACTGGTCAATGACCTAATTATCACCACAACTGGACAGAATAACAGTAGCAGGCTATAGTCTGGAGTTGATGTCCTCCCTAGTCATGAGATCGTAATCTGGATTATAGTTGCAGACATAAAATTCTTTCCTGGGAGCAGAGTGCAAATCCAATTACAAAGAAATACTTTCTCTATAATAGACATATCATTATTGCACTAGTAGATTTGTTTTGGGTGGCAGGTTGGTATTGAAGTGTGTAAAGTCCAACTGTAGGAAAATCATTGCTTTCTTTTCTTTTCTAACAGCCTGCATAGCACCTTCTGGAGATTAAAGCTTTCTGTCATTTTGTAGCAACCTTGCATCACAAAGGGAATAATATATATAGACTCCCTTTTACAAAGGAGAAATTAAATCTGTGGATTGTTAGCTGTTTTACCCCCTAAAAACACAATAGAACATAGAACATGTGACTACTATTTTTGTTCATTATATACCACCTTCAGAGTATTTGTGAAATGTTTAACAGATGGATAAATCTTCTATTTTTAATGATGGTCTCCAAAGAGGGCAAGTCTTACCTTTGGTATCATTAATAAATTTGATTCGTTTTAATGATAACACATTTAAATGGTTCTCAAAACTTAATGTTTCCACGCAGCTACACTTGTATATCATAACACCAAACATTTGAGGATTTAAAATGTGATGAACCACTAATTCCAGGTGAATATTGGAAAATTAATATTGGAAAGACAACCATATTCCTGTAATGTTCTCTTAAATAATGAAATTGAAGAGTAATATAGATAGAGGGGAACATGTGATCATTGTCCCAACTTGCTATTGTGAGCCATTCAAACCACCAGAGACTAGATAATTTATCTGGAAACCATTAATGGCACCAAATTTATGGTGCAATATCTGGCACCAAATATTTTTATTAGTTCTGGTGGGAAATTTTTTGAAATGGCATCCTTTAAAAGGAAAATCCCTAATACTAAAATCATTGGTTGTGATGCTATTAAATTTAAAATAAAATATTTCAGATATATTTCAACTATACTTTATATTTATTCCAAACTATTTCAATTTATGTAACATTGTTTCAGTTACATATTCAAATATAAAACAAAGCAGAATTGACAAAGAACAAAAATATAAACGAAACCTCTTTCTAGATAAGCTGTGTCTTAACTTAATGTTGAACATTCTGAATGTGAGGGTATGTGTGTGTTTATAAAATCTCAATTAATGACCTTTTATCTCCATTTTATGAAAAACAAAGTAAAAGTTGCTGCTGTGTTTTACATCATGGATTATTTGTTGCATTTTTCATTCTGTCTTGAAACATGTATTTTCCGGGAAACCATTAAGGTCAACATTAAACTCAATTCATTGTGACTGATAAGAAAGGTTAGAGCTCTAGAGTCACAGAGCTAATTAGAAATAAGACATGTTAACATCCAAGCTACACCAGTCAAATGTTTGGTGAGAACTTACAGTAATAAATCCCTTTAGTTAAAGGATGCACAATTCCATTGAGGTGATGATGCTTCTCTAAGAGAAATTCATACAAATTTTAGATGGATATCAAAAATAGATGCATTTGTTTATTTTATTTAAGGCTGTTGTTTTGATTGGAATGTATATGTAAGGTAAACTTATACAAAGAATTATAATAAGTCATTGCTTTAAACTTGTTTTCTGACTCTCAAAGTCTAAAAGAGATTTTAAATTAAGCTAAAATGTACCTTCCAAAAGTATGTATGTAGAATGATACCAAGCAAGTCTTAACATTTTAACCTTGATATTCAAAAATAAAAGAAATTTAAATACATGTCTTTTGATCTTAAGTATAGAAAAAAAATGATCATCATATATTTGGCAAAAGATGATGGATGACTGAAACATTCTTAGTAGCTTCATTTTTCCCTAGAATTTGAAAACAATACTCACCAGTTATATAAGCCATGGGTTTATGGTATTATTGAACAGCAACCTTTGAAAACTAACTCAGAATGTATCACTTCCCTTAGTATATTTCTCCTCTCTTTTATAGGGGTACAGGATGGCATTGAATACTGGAGAAACACATTCTTCCTCTCCAGACAATCACAATACCACAAGACAGGTGATAGCTATTTCTCAGAACAATCATGTGATTGTCCTAATGTCTCTACTAGCTTTGCTGTTGCAAAAAGAACATCCTCTATACATGTTTACATTCCTACCAGCAATAGAAGGATGTTCCCCTAACTCTATATCTCCTCCAGCACAGGCTACCATCTGTGTTTTTTATGTTAGCTATTATGACAGGTGTAAGATGGCATCTCATTTCTTTGATGGCTAAAGATGTTGAGCAACTCTTGTCTTTCTACTATTTGAAAGTCTTTTATTGAAAGTTTCCTATTTACCTGTGAACACCATTTTTTAAATTGGATTATTCAGGTTGGGGCCTTTAGCTTGTTGAGTTCTCTATATATTTTTAGAGATCAGTCCTCTGTCAGATATAAGGTTGGTGAAGGTCTTTTTCCAGCATGAAGGCTGTCATTTTGTCTTATTGACATGTTCTTTGCTTTACAATGGATTTTTAGTTTCAGGAGGTCACATTTACTAATTTTTGTTCTTAGTATTTATGCTATTGGTGTTATATTGAAGAAGTGGTCACCTGTGACATCTTGGGGTGGCAAGAAAGTGAAAGTCCTGTATGAAAAGAACTTTAAGTCATTGAAAGAAATTAAAGAAAATATCACACAATGGAAAGATCCTCTATGTTCTTGGATGAGTAGGATCAGCATAATAAAATGGCAATTTAACCAAAATCAATCTACAGACTCAATGCAATTCCCATCAAAATTCCAACACAATTCTTTATAGACCTCAAAAGAACAATACTCAACTTCAAATGGAAAGATAAAAAAAAACCTAAGATTGCCAAAAAAATTCTTGTTCAATAATGCTTCAGGAAGCATCACCATCCCTGACTTCAAGCTATATGAGTACTCAGACTCAGAGAGAGGGAAAGAGAAAGGGGGAGAGAGAGAGAGAGAGAGAGAGAGAGAGAGAGAGAGAGAGAGAGAGAGAGAGAGAGAAAGAGTTTAGAAGTCAACTTGTAAAGGCTGAGACAGAAACACATGCAAATTGAGGGGGAAACACCTACTTCAAAGGTGAGGGGTGAAAGAGAAGAAAGCATTTATAATGTAAAAGGGCCAGTTTCAAATGGATTTCAAGCAAAAAGCACTCCATCAACAGCCCTTGAGTCACCCTGTATATGACAAAGATTATGGAAAAGAAACTTGTTCTACCAAAAGTAACAAAATCTAGTATAACAAAGTAAGAAATAAAAACAAGTTAATCACCTGACCTGTGCTGGCTTTCTGACCCCACAGAAGCTGGTCAGAACATTGGTGAGGAGAAGCCTTTTTGTACATATCTTTATTTAACACTGATTGGAACCAAGTACTTTAATAACTGCTTAGAAATTTTTATTACTTCAGAATATTTATATCTCAGTTAATATTAAGGATAAATTCTATATAACTATAAATATGCCAGGTAAGAAGAAAAAGTGATTAAAATGCAGGCATACTTGTTCTGCTTTAACAGAAGAAATTGCTATTCAGTCAAGCACAATAAACTACCATAGACTTTACATTGCTATGAAAAAAGTATATAAATAAATTAATAAAAAAACAATCTAGTTTGGCTTGGAATTTCTCACTATTTTTTTGATCACCATTTTGTTTGTTTGCTTGTTTGATCCAAGTTCAATTGGTTCTACTTACATTAAACCTATGCAGAGACATGGAGGAATGGAATGCTGCAAGACAGCTGCTTATATTCATGGCACCCAGGAGGCAGAGAGAACACTTCTATGCATAATAGGTTACTTTTGTCTTCTCAACTTATTCTATTCAAACCATAACTTATTGGATGGTATAGCCAATTTTTAGCTAGTATTTATCTATTACTTTCTCACCGGCCAGTCATCTCTATCAAATCCTGCCTTCCCATAGACCTTTTCAGAATTATATTGTTCCCTTCTTCCACACATATATTCAAACTAACAAAATTGCTGATTAACACTAATCATCACAGTCTCCATTTAGGGGCTTTACCAAGAAAAACTATCTCATAAATGTCATTGAACACATGGTTCTTAACCAAATGATGTCACTCCAGCACACTAACCCCCAAATATAACTGATATATAGCTTTGTTACAATATTTAATAAATGTTCTTCTATAATTTTCTCAATTTTAGAAACATTTATTTTCACTATAAATCAAAATCATTATGATTTATAACTTTTTTCAGTAGTTATATCACATATTTGCTTAACATTAAGAACAAATGATAAAGGTTATTTTAAAATTTAGTTCTAGGGAGTCCAGCTCCTGTAAAATACATCTTCAAAATAATTTAAGAAAATAAAGAATAGCAAAGAACATGGAGGAGTTTACTCTGCTGTGTGACATTAGGCCATTTCTTAAATATGTATTCTATTTCTTCACCATACAGTATAGATAATAGTAATCACATATTTGGAAAATGAATGTATCCATATAGGCAGAATATTTGCAATAATGCTTAATACACAAAAATTATGAGAAGTATTAGGTCTCAATATGACTGCTTTCATAAGCTTTATGATGTCTCTGCATGCTACACATAATGAAATTGAATAGTACTTATATGTTAAATAATGTATCTCTACTAGTGACACTTTCAAGCAGCGTAAGTGAAGCCAATGAATTAAAAGGAGTTAAATTGTGTTCGTTAATAAATTCAACACATATTATTTTAGTTTATAAATTACAAAGGAAAAATTGAACCTAAAATGGTATACCATTGTACTACTAAAATAGAACTACAAAAATATTTTCTAACAAGATGAATGGAATTCAGATAAAAATAAAAACAGTGTGTGTGTGTGTGAATTAGACAGTAATAACAAAGGAAGTGATGGTCAAGTGTGTTAAGAATAAAATGTAATATGATCTCTGTGGATTAAATAGTAAATAATAAATAGAATAATTAAAGTTGAAAGTGTAAGTATTTTTAAATGACTTCCAAATTAGCTCTTCTATGAAAAATGATACTTTGTAAATTAATTTGTGGAGAGGCTACAAACAAATTGAAAAGTTAATCTGTGCTGAATTAATTAACGAACACAATTTAACTCCTTTTAAAATGTTTTTATTTACTGACATTATTATATAATCTTATCATGCCCCTTCTGTTTCACCTGTCAGAATGGCTAACATTAAAACCACTGATGATGGCTCATGTTGGAGAGGATATAAAGCAAGGGGAACACGCCTAAACTGTTGGTGGGTGTGTATTTTTATACATCCACTTTTTAAAGCAGTATGGCACCTTCTGAGAAAATTGGAAATCATTCTTTCTTAAGACTGAACACTACCATTTTTTGGCACACACCCAAGGGATACTCAATAATATCACAAACATTATTTGCATTAGCTAAAACCTAGAAACCTAGAAACAACCTAAATGTCCGTCAACCAAAGGGATGGATAAAGAAAATGTAGTAATATACACAATGGAGTATTACTCTGCAGTTAAAAAAAAAAAAACAAAGATATCATGAAATTTTCAGGCAAATGGACGAAACTAGAAAATGTCATCCTGAGGGAGGTATCCCAGGCTCAGAAAGACAAACATCATTGTGTACTTATAAGTAGATATTAGATGTAAAGCAAAGAATCACCAGGCTACAACCCCACAGTTCCAGAGAAGCTAGCAAACAAGGGAAGCATGGATAACCCTGGGAAGAGGAAATAGATAAGGGGGTGAGGAGGCATTAGAGGGGAAGGAATGGGGAATAAGAACATAAGGGAACAGGATGGTCGAGCTGAAACAGGGACAGATTGGGAGGGCAATAAAAAGAGATATCTTGATAGTTGGTGACATCATGGAGTTAAGGAGAAATCTGGTGCTAGGAAAGTTCCCAGGAATCCACAGAACTGACCTCAGCTTAGACCTCTGACAGTAGTGGAGAGAGTACCTAAGTTGGCCTACCCAGTGATCATTGGTGAGCACCTCAACTGTCATCACAGAGCTTTCATCCAATAACTGATGGAAGCAGATGCAGAGATCCACGGCCAACTACCAGGTGGATCTCTGGGAGCCCAACTGAAGAGAGGGAAGAGGAATTATTTACCAAGGGGGTGACGATCATGATGGGGATATGTACAGAGACAACTGAACCAAGCTAGTACAAAGTCACTAAGGAATTTTAGATTCATAGCTGTGGAGCCTACATGGTACCAGAATAGGCCCTCTGCATGTGGTAGACAGTTGTGTAGCTTGCTCTCTTTAAGGGGACCCTGGCAGTCGTATCAGAATCTATCCCTGGAATGTGAGCTGATTTTGGGGAGCCCAGTACTTATGGATGGACACCTTGCACAGCCTTGATGCAGGAGGAAGGACTTGAAGCTACATCAACTTAAATTACCAGGCTTTTCTGACTCCTCTTGGAAGGCCTTACCTTTTCAGAGGCAGGAGTGGGAGGGTGTCAGGAAGATACTCAAAGTGTGGGGGGGGGCCTTGCAGGAGAAGGAATAACAGGGGAATCTGTGGTTGGTATGTAAAATGAATTTTTAAAAATTTTAAATAAAAAGTGAACATTTAACAAAAAGAGAAAGAAAGAAAAAAGAAAAAAAGAAAAAGAAATTCTCCTAAGATACATCCCTCAGTATTTTACTGGGCAGATTTAGATAATGCTGATAACATTGCCTCTCCAACAGTTTGCTCTTCTAGTCAACAAAATTAGTCCCTTTCAATCCATCTTTTGTCGCCATTGCATAAAATCAAAACCCAAATCATCAAGAACATGCAGTAATCTGTAATAAGCTTGGACCCGTCCACATACTGCTATATTTAGTCTAATGGCCTATTAACTAAAATGGAAACTTGTGTTTATTGTCACTTGTCACTGGGTAAATCATTCACGAAGCAAACATAGTAAGAAATGACTAAACTAGGAGACACACCAAGTTTCTGTGGGTTAAAATACTCAAATCTCACTGAGTAGGCAATTTAAAAGCAATTTATTTGGATTGAGAATATCCATGATTGAGTTTTCCTACCTCTAAGGGGAATTACTTTTCTTGTATAATTCCCTAAACCACTAGTTCCAGGAGGCTATTTTTTGCTTTTAAACCAACCATTCATGAACTTTCTTGTTCACATATATTTGGATAATGGAAATTTTTTTTTGAATGACCTCTCTTTCCTAATAATTTGACTTGTCTTTTAGGTGTCAAATAGAAAAATGTGCTAATTCATAAAAGCCAAAATTTCTTTGGCTCTAACTGATGTATCAGTCCTACCTCTTACCAGTAATCATATCAACAATTTTTATCTTGATTTAAATATCAATGGCATTTAATTTCCCTATTCATATAACTATGTCAATGTCCAGATCTATGCAAATGGTATTTACAAAGATGCTTTCTGTACAATATTAGAAAAACAACACATTTAAATGAGATTTGTCTAAGGACTTTTATTCAGATGTGAGGTTTAGTAAACATTTATGTTTAGCTGTAGCTTTTTATTTATTCCATGTTTATTCAATACGTAAGAATTATATAAATTTCTTATCGAAATTGTTATAATCCCACTCTTCAATATTTGAAATCTAATACTTCAAAGGGTAATATTGCTTTCCATTATGCTCATAAATGTTTTCAAATTTATATTTTTTTCTTAGATTAGGTATCAAGTATCAATAAACCCATGTCTCCATACCCATGCTTTTATTTTAACTGTTAGCTTCTCAGATTATTTATGTTTTCAAGTAACTAAATATCCTGGTATTGCTAAATGGCTTCATGTAATAAAACAGTAATGATTATTATTGCAATTTCTAATATATGAGTTTTCACAGTGCAAAACTATAAAACCTATAGCTGCCAGGCAAGAAGTGCCAGCAGATTTAATAATGACATAACTGTTACAAAGAAACAAGCTACATTCTTATTGAGTTTGTGGGTTGATTAATTGGGAAGGAAATCATGTTTCATATTGTAAGCCAGGTCAAAAGCACATGGTTAAGAATATTATAGTCCCTTAGATAGAAGGTACTGTTATGTTGCTAAATGACCAAGTTCTCAAATTGTACTCCAAATATGTGTGTTTATATCAATATACATGAGTCCATTTCTATTAATCTACATCTTGCCACATGGCTAGTGGCTTACTGGACCTTTCACTTCTTGCTTCTTGGGCAGTTGAATTGTGTATGTATCTATGACTTTATTTATGCTTAGATTTCCAGCCTGGAACCAACATACCTAGCTCTAGGCCAAGATACTCCTTTTTTTTATCAATGGTAATAAAACATACTCATAACCTACAGAACAACATCCACATCACACAGGTACTGTATTCATGAACTCATGACAACTGTAGTAACCTGCAGAAATCTTGCAAAAGATGAAGCCAGCCAAAACCTAGCACAAATGGAGACTATAATCATCAGGACAAACTTTTAACACAGGAGATAGTGGCAGTTAATAAATGCTTTTAAATGGAGAACTATTCTTTTGAGGGGGGATGTAGCTGGGATTCATGCTCCAGTGAATATCCTACACTCATGCACATATATATCGTCAGCACAAATTGTACTTCATAAATTAATAAAAACTGATGATATGACACTAGATAAAAGGGGTGAATATGATAATATATTGTGGTATACACATATTAAATCTTCAAATAGTGTTTTAAAAATATTAAACATTTTAAGTACCACCACACTAAATTTTGCTTCAATAAAAATATTTAAATTATTGAAAAGAAGAAAAAAGGAAAGTAGCAATTGTAAACATAGTCCAGAATCTCACTAGTTTAACACAATATAATTTTATTTCTATTTTGTCTGCCAAATGTAAGTACCTGGGTCTTTGAACTTTTTTCTGAACTCATTCCTACTAACGGAGTTAGTGATAGTCTTTTTCTAAACTGTAACTGGCCTTTTTGGTCACTACTGGAATGGCAAAGATAATTAAAACATCTCTGGTGTTCTTTTCTAGGGCTTAGAGCTGAAAGCCTCTTGAAATTTTTTTACACATCTTCTGTCAGAAGAAACTACCACCCAAAGCCCTAAATAACCCAATTAAAAAATAGAGTTCAAAACTAAAAAGGGAATTCTCAGCAAAAGAATTACAAATGACTGAAAGGCACTTGAAAAAAATGCTCAACATCTTTAGCCATCAGAGAAATGCAAATCAAAACATCTTTGAGATACCACCTTATACCTGTCAGAATGGCTAAAATTAAAAACACAGATGACAGCCTTTGCTGGAGAGGATGTGGAGCAAGGGGAAAACTCCTCCATTGTTGGTAGGAGTGTAAATGTTCAGCCACTCTGGAATGCAGTATGGTGGTTTGTCAGAAAACTGGGAATCAATCTTCCCAAGGATCCAGCAATACCACTATTGGGCATATACCCTAAAGATGCATTTTGAACCCCTAAAGTATTAGCTCAGCATTATTTATAATAGCATAACCTAGAAACAACCTAGATGCTCATCAACTGAAGAATGGATTAACAAACTGTGATATATCTACACAATGGAGTACTACTCAGCAGAGAGAAAAAATGATATTCTAAAATTCACAGGCAAGTAGATGGATATGGAGAATATCCTCCTGAGCTAGGTATCACAAACCCAGAAAGAAAAAGCAGAGGATTTACTCACTCATTAGTGGACTTTAAACAAAAAGAAAAGCACACCCAAGCTGCAAACCACAACCATTGAACAGCTTGGGATCTGAAGCACCTTGGACCAGCACATTGGAGCCCACTCCCTCCAGAGGAGCACCTCACCCAGTATTGATGTTCGGATGAGGAAAGTGGATTTGCCTGGAGAGGATGCTGAACTAAGCTACCTTGGGACCTCCTGCCCTTTCTGAGGAGGTGATGAGGAGGAGTAGAGAAGAGAGCATGATTGGTAGAGGTCAGGAGGGAGAAGGGAGTTTGAACAAGGGGATACATGGTTAAAAAAAAATGAGACTTTATTCAAAACTAAATAGATTTTAAAAAAGGAAAGCTGGTATTCCAGTTTCCTTTCAGTCCTCTTGATAAGATACTCTGACTGTTAATAGGGGAGAAAAGGGGTCTTTTACTAACATTATCAGGTTTCAATCTATCTTTGAGGGAAGTAGAGGCAGGAACTTGAAGGTATAATGCTTGCTGGTTCATTCTCTGACAGCGTGTAAGTTTATATGTAATTATCTATTTAATACAGCTCAGGAGCACTTGCCTTGGGACAATACAGCCTAGAGAGGGCTGGATCCCACTGCACAAATTAATAGTCAAGACATTTCTAACAAACAGGCCCGTAGGACATTCAATCTAGGAAGTTCTTCTCAAATATAGGCTGTGTCAAGTTGAAAATTAAAGCTAATTAAAACAAGAGGTATTAATACTGTTTTTGTGTCCCCAAAGATGAAATGGGGTCATAAACAGAGTGCTTTTTCTATAATAAGACCACAAATGTTTAACAAAATTCAACTATCTATATTTGATATTTGAGCTTTAAATCTAGAACTTTACCAACTATCTTTTAAAGGCATGAAATTTCAGTTTTATCCATATCTCTTTGTAATCTAAAAGCAGAGACACAGTTATGCTCATATTACTTATACAAGAGGCTGATATGCACAATCTTGATCTATGTGGATGAGATCTGGATACATCTTAGGAGTTTATCTCTAATAAGCAAATGTGGAGATGAAGATAGTGAATCCAGAGACGTGCTTCTACAGATTCATTAAGTAATTTCTACAAGTGCAGGCAGGGACCAGTGCTCAAATATTTCCTCATTGCCTGGTGAAAGAAAAGGTAGTTTCTTGATACTGAGCTAATATATTTTTATCAAAATAAGAGCTTAACAAAAACACTATAATTATGCAATGTTTAACTTTTTTCAGAAAAGCATATGGGGTTTACTTTGGAAGGAAAAAACAATTAACCTTGATGAATTTGTACATCATTTCTTTTGTGTGTGTGTATTTTAAACTATGACATTTAATGGATAGAAGAGTTCACTTAATATTGTTGCCTTTACTGCATTGTAACATAATTGAGATAAAATAACATTCTATAGTCAATTCCCAATTTCCAAGACCTTAGACTAAACATTTGTGATTAGGCACAGTTTCTTATAATGCTGCAGCTCCCTTATTATATTAGGTGTGTGTGTGTGTGTGTGTGTGTGTGTGTGTGTGTGTGTGTATTATTTCTTTTATGAGTTCATTAACTCAGAGAGAAAGATGATATTACTCAGGCACCAAGACTGTGAGCAATAGTAGAAAACACCAAATGGATTATCTTCTCTCCTTTGCGAATAATCATACTTTAAATAAAATAATCATGCATTGGCTTAAATACTCATCAAGAAGAAATTAATGTAGAATGTAAAACAATGTTATTAAGATTGACATGGAAATTACCAAGATCAGGATATATCATTTACTTCCTACAAATGACCATCATGCTGCAAATAATTCTGGCAGGGCTGCATGTTGAGTTTCTAACACCATTGACATTGAATGTAATCCTATTAAGAGCTTTTGTATGTGATAGCAATTATTTGATTTTAGCATTCTAGCAATGGGCTGAATTTCTCTTATTTTTCTCTGCCTCTAATATCTGCCACCTACAAACAATTAAATGTATGTTTATTTTTCTTGCAGTACATTACTCACTATTAATATATACACATATATAACATTTTTAGCTTACAAGTTTTCAAATTACAAATTTAGTAATAATACTAAAATTTGTTGATATTTTTTAAAGTTTAATTGCATCTGACTATGTTCTGTCTTCAAGAAAAGTTTCTAAAGCACAAAGTCACCGCAAAAGACTTCATGAACTGCTGAAGTATTTCAAGATGGCTAAGTTCTGCTATTTTCTTGTTAAAGTTTTGTGAGGTGAACTTGGCCTAACACAGCTATTTCCAGAGATGGGGAGTTGGCAGATAGGATGCACACTGGCATCCTGCTAATGAAAAACTAAGCTAGTTCAAGTGTTTGGAAAGTACGCAATGTGTGTTTGTGTATCATTATCTGTTAATGGCCTTGAGCAGCCTAATTGGAAACTACAAATGACTTTCACAACCTAAGGAGTAAATATTTTTCTTAAGCCACATGTGTGACATTGCAGAAATTGTTCAGGCTAGACAGTTTTTTTTTTTTTTTTTGCCTGCTCAAAATTTGAACAATTAAAAAGTATGAGAATATAGAATTTAAGAAATAAAATGAAAAAATCTGTGCAAATTATAAACTAAACATTAAAATTTGCACAATTATAACTTCTTTTTCAAGCAGGATTGAAAGGAAAAGAAAGTAACTTGCTTGTGCCATTTTTATTGAATATATGGTTTAAAGTGCAAACTAAAATGTCTATGCAGGGAAGAGTCTTACAATAGTATTTTGTAGATTGTTTTTACTTTTTTTATAAGATGAATCCCCCTGCTCCCCCTCCCTCCCCTCCTCCCAATCGGCCTTCAGTATGCCCCTTGCTCATCCCCGTACCCCCTGCCCCAAAGGGGCAAGAAGTCCCAGGTCAGCTCAGCGTGATGCATCCACTCCAGGCAGGTCCAATTTCCTCATCCTAATATCAAGACTGGGTTAGGTGTTCCTCTGGAAAGAATGGGCTCCAAGGTGCCAGTCCACACTCAGGAACACAATCTGATCCCATCCCTCAAGGCTCCACAAACTGTCCATGCTAATCGACAGTTGCCTACCCTTGTAGGGTCTATCTCTTTTTCCTGATGGTTCCCCAGTGGCTGTTCTTGATTCAGTGAACTCTCTAGCGCTCTAGCCAGCCATCTCTGTGGGACTCCTTGTCATAATCCCTATTCCCTTGCTTACACAATTTTTAAAATTCACAAAGATAGCTTTGGAAGGTGTATATGTGTATGAGAATACAAAAAATATAAATTATTTTTAAAAGACAATGAGCTTTGGGCAACTGGTAACAAGGACTGGAGAGGTGGATCACAATGTTCTTTGTACAAAATTAGGACATCAGTTCAATTCTTAGAACCAACACGACAAGATCCTACAACCCTAGAACCAAATCTGGGAAGTTTCCAAAAAGAATTCAGAGACTCTGTTTCATAAAGAGGATGGCTAGGGTTAGTTAGGAAAGACATTTGAAGTCATCCTCTGACCTCCATATGCAATGTGTATATATATATATATATATATATATATATATACATGCACATACATTTATGGACACATTAACCCGCACATGTGCAATTATTCTGAGTGAGATAATTTAGAAGCAGACAAGACTACATTTTCTCTTTCATGAGTGGTGCTTTTTCTAATTATGTATATCTACAATGGCATAAGCACAGGTGTCATGAAATGAGCAAGAACAATCGGGAGACTTTAGAGAGGGTTATAAAAAAAGGGGTGCTACAAAGGAGCAGGAAATTTATGATGGGATGGAAGGATAGTGTAGAGAAAAGAGTGTGAGGATGAGCAATGAACACTGAAGATCTTTGTAAAGGACATAAAATACTACTGCTGGGAGAAGCTTCCTAAAACATGTCCATAAATACATATAATGGGAGCTTAAGTAGAGTTACCCAACAACAGAGGAGCAATGCCTCTTCCAGACGTTATAATCTATTTAGTGAAAGGCCAGATAACAGTTGATTTTTTACAAGATGTTGGTCAATCGGATCCAATAAGCTCCAAAATTTGCCATTGCTCTTGATTATCCTTGAGACTTTAATGATAAGACTCTGTTTCTAAGGATATCACATAGGGCATGGAGAAATTTAACTAATATTAAGGTAAAAGCTTCATAATTCAAACTGTTATTACTGAAACAATAAATAGCAATAAGAACACAATAGAAAAAGAAATAAATAAAAACTATTATACTCAGCACAATTAGTAATTTCCTTAACTCCCTGCTGGTTAGTTTCATAATAGTATAAGATGTTATATGCTACTGAGAGAGAAAAACTATTCAACATTCTTACCTAGTGTTCAACCATGGCAGCAACACCAACAACCAGACTGGTAAAATATACACCATTAGTACAATATTAGCATGCATATTATGGGAGAATCTAACATTTATTTGATTTAAGCCCTGCTCTACAAGGTTAAAGCTCATGCCTGCCACAATTACTTGAGCCAAAATCCTGTGGCTAATTAGGTAGTAGGAAGGATGTACAGGAGAATCTACCACTATTGCTCTCCTAAAAGGACATAGTACTAAGCCAGTTCTTAATATTTTGAAGAAATATATTAATGCATCAACATGAAATAAGTCAACATGCAGAGAATAAGAGACCGTTAAATGTTTAACCCTTGGTTGATGCATCTATATTAAACCCCTTTCTCCCAATGCTCATAGATTTCTCTAGAAAAGGAAGCAACTGTAATTTAAGAGAAAGAGGCAGTAGATGGACAAGACAGACTTGTTGCACAATGAACTCACAACACAAGATGCACAGTACGTGCCTAAGATTAAGACTCCAAAATTCCAGCAAGGATCAGGGAGATGTCTAGGAATCCCAATCCCTAGGTAAGAGGCTATTGACCACTAGAGAAGAAAAAGTGAAATTTATCAAGGATATAACCTGCTCCAGTAGATAATTCTGAACACAAACACACACACACATCATATCTATAAGGTAAATTACAAATAAAAAATACCTTTTACTTGTGAGTTTTATGCCCAGAATGGTCCAAAAGGGGGATTTTCTGCCTACATATAGGGTGCTAAGACTGAGAAATCTTTATTTTTTTTTCAAAGAAAATTTGAAGGAAGAATGCAATAGAGATATGATCAGCATACTAGAAAGTATTTTTTAGGTTATTTATCATTCTTAGCCATTGGAGAGATACAAAAAAAGAGACTATTTTGAGATTTTTATCTTACTCTAGTCAGAATAATTGAAATTCAGAAAATAGAGGCAGCAAATAAAATGAGAGAAAGGGACAAGTGAAAGTTCAGACACTGTAGTAGAGATTGGAAACAGATACAAGCCATTATATAATTAACTATGAAGATGCCTCACCTTCTGTTTTTTGCCATCAGTAATTATTAGGTAATAGATATTGTTGAGGGTTAAATATAAAATGTCTCCCCTAGGATCATATGTTTGAACATTTGACCCTCAGTTGGTGGTACTGTTTGGAAAGATTATGAAAACCTTAGGGTTGGAGCTTTGGTATAGGAAGTATGCTACTAAAGGTGAGTTTTCCAGTTTGTAGCCCATCTGACTTGTTGCTCACTTTCAGCTTTCAGTATGGAAGGCAGGGATTACCCAGAATCCTGATTCTTTCACCAATGCTTTCCATACCTCTGGCCACATCTTCCCCTCCAGGATAGACTTCATGCCTCTGGAGCAATAAACTAGAATAAGCCCTTCACCTCTTAACTTGCTTTTGTGTCAGACTATTTTATCACAGTAACATAAAAGAAACTAATATAGATATGATATCAAGTGCATTTCTCAGTCAACTTAAATTAAGAATTATTTAATTCATTCTCATAAAATTTCATTTTCTTTTCTTGTTTTGGGTATTGTAAGAACAATTATGTTTGAGGTAATATTTCAGAATTATATAAAAGTTATGTAAAGATTATAGGACTTCCTTTGTTAGGTCCATTCTTTAGACTCTATTATTTCTATTATATAAATACCTCATAGTCACAATAGATCATAATCACAATGCTATTTTTACATTCTGTAATATATACCATATGAGAAAACAGGACATGTCAAAAGCAAAACTCTTCATAAGGGGTGATTATTAGACTAAGCTTTTGAAATTATGCTTCAATATTTATCCATATGTTTTAGAGAAAACTTTGGAACCTCCATTTAAATTAGTGGGAGAGTCACCTAATGTCAGGTGAATGCTGTATTAAGTTTCAGGGCATGCCAAATATATTAAATCATAATTAGTTAAAATAATAGAACTCTAGTGATTTGGCAAGATTCAAAGACCCCAAAAATGTCAAAATAATAAAAACAGAGATTAGACATGAGCATGGTTCTCAAATTATAACAGTAATTTACTGGCTACAAGCTCAGTTTTCAGTCCAGTGGGAATGTCAGCTGCTTCTCATGCTGACTTTAGTAAATAAACTCCCAAGATCAGAATTTCCTCTGGGTCACATTTACATATCTTACAATAAATCTATCTGATGAAGGAATTAAATTTAGTGGATTTTATATAGATGTATATATAAACACATATACATTTAAATAGCTTTCTTGAACTTCTAGCACATTATCTCTTAAGTGAATATTCCTTCTCATATTGTGTACTCTACATGCAGATAAAGTTTCATTTTAGTCTTTGATTTACTAGACCTAAAAACGAAATGTGTTCAGTCATTCACTGTAATTCCAAATGTAAATAATTTGACTAAATCTGTTTCTTGTTTGTTATAGCCCGAGCACTTTACAAATATTAAAGAATTTTATTGTTATATTTCCTGAAATATATCTAAGAAATATTCATTGCTTAAGAACTGTTTATAATAAGGTCAGGTAAACACTACTATTAGATATACATTTCAAACCAATGTCATTAATATGGTGGAATTTTACAATTGATTTAACTGAGTGGTACAGAAAGATCAATTTTTATGAATATTTGTTAATCATGATGATCTGAGTTCTAATTCCAGCATTTATTTACTGTCTGTTACTCCAGTTCTGAAGAAACCAAGACCTTCTCCCCAAGCACAAGTCCTAACACTCACTCAGATACATAAACACAAATAGACATTAATCCTTTAAAACTTTTTAGCAAATAAGCATAGCTAACATTGTAAGACAATGGCTTCAAATAATTCTGAGGATCAGCCTAAGACAAAATTCTAGAAAGTAGATAAAATATATGACAAAAACAAGACATAATGCAAAAGGACACAGAATAAAATGGAATCAACCATCCTTGAATTTATTTTGAAATGCCAATTGCAGTAAAGCTATGGTGTGTATTTGCTATTGTTGCTACAATGAATTAAAATATAGTCTTAAGCATTTCTGGAGGTTCACTAGTTCCCACAGAGCAAACACTAAGGTGTGCCTATTGTGCTCTCTGACAAATTTATAAGATGATGATTTCCTTCTGCATCTAAAGATTCCACATAGTGCTTGTCTTGACAATGCCGCCCAACTTGATTTTATCATCACTTCACAATTTGATTCTGACTTTTTTTCATTCCCTCCTATAAATAGGCTCATCCTTTTTGCCTTTCATAATTGGAAAAATATATACTACATTCTGATTTTATATACATATGTATACATATGTATATATTCTTATATATTCCTTTTCTCAACTTCTCCAAAATTCTCCCCAGTGACCTGCCTGCCAAACTCCATGTTCTTTGTGTTCTCTAAGACGTGTACTTAATGTTATGTTAAATTCAAGGCATTTCTTTAAAAGTGTAAGGTTGTTGTTTTTAAAAGTGTCTCTTCTATCAATATCCTAATTTATTTATTAAAGCAAAATCTCACCAAAAGATTGAAAATAATATTTATCATAACAGATATGATATGTCTACTTAGATACACCAGAATAATATCTTCTTAAGATACTTGATTTAATTATAGCTTCAAACTCCCTTTGAAATTTATCAACACATTCAGTCTCTGAGATTAAGACATGGAAATCTATGCTGATTTAGTATTCTGCCTACCAAACATGGATTTGTTCAACCATAAAGTAAGTATGTGATAAATTCACTAAGATTTTCTCTCTCACAAAATTACATGAAAACACTCATAGATCTGCAATCAAACATTGTTCACATGATTCTTCTCCTTAAAATAGACTCCTACTTTTAAGAGCCAGAAAATCTGAAGAGTTTACTATGAGATTATGCCTTTTACCTATGTCAAAAAGCTATACCTATAAAATCTCACCAACATGACTTCCAGAATGTGAACTGAACAAGGTTGATACAATGGACATGCCAAAGTAGACTTAGAGAAGTCTAAGAAGATTCTGCCATAAACAAAGGGCTAGGTAACTAAAATATTTGAGAATGGGAGAGGTAGTATTGCATAGGGAAGAGCACACTTATTAATAATCCAGTGCCAAATGGTCAGTCCCAAAATGATTTATATGTGTGTGTATGTGTATAAGTGTGTGTGTATGTGTATGTGACATTGCACATACTGATCAGGTTACATTAGAAATATAATATATACATATATACAATATTGGAATCTTGCTTATGGGAATATGAAAATAACAATATTTGTTAATGCATATATAACATATAAGTCATATATACATATATAAATAATTAAGAGGCCATAAACTTAAAAGAGATCAGGAGACATATATTGGATGGCGTGGAGGCATGAAAAGGGAATGAATAAATGTAATCATATTATAATCCAAATAAATAAATAAATGAACTTCTGGAAATTATTTTTATTTGAAAGATGAAAAAATTGCCAAGCCACATCTACAACCAGTTTCTATGTACATTTGCCCATTGGGCATGGTTTGATAGTGTGTGCTCCATACCTCAGCCAACCTAACACTTCTGCTTTCATCTCAGTCCCAACCACATGTGCAACTGCTAGAACACATAAAATCATTCTGCTCATAGTTTACTCTGATTTTCTTGTTTTGACAAGTATTGAAAACTAAATAACTTTCATTTTCTGTACCAAAAATTGCTAAATCTGGTTAAGACTTTCACATGGTTAAGACATTCTTCTAGAAAAATTTCTGAGCAAAAAATTTAAAAACAACTGTATTTTTTTTCTTCCTCTCATTTTGTAAGATCTTATAATTGCTAACTTCTTTATCAAGGGAACTAAGTGATAATATTCTGCATGCTCAATATCAGTGATGAATCATGAGTTTCACTGGATTACTTTTATTGTTAAAATGGTAAATCTGCAGCAGGCCCATGAGTCTGTATTATTTTTTTGTTCACATATTTTCTTGTCATAACAGGTCGATTACTTTAATAGCCTCAATCTTGTGTGACTCATACAATCTACCTTCACTTGTTACTAATGTCAGGACCTATAGCAATTAACACTGTTAAAAATAGATGTGATTGCAGACAACTATAATAGATACCATCAGCTGGGTGGTTCAGATAAAAGAAATGTATTTACTCAACATCCTGTGTATTAGAAGTCCCAGATCAAAGATCATCTTCATCTACTCCTAGTAAGGAATCTCTTCTTGGCTTACTGATGGCTATGACTCAGTGTGCCATTTATGATGAAGAAAGTTCCCTTTCTATTTCTCATAAGGTGACCAATCCTATCAAACTTGAACCCAGCCACAACCACACCCAACTTTAACCATCTCCTTAAGCCTCATTCCCAAATGCAATCATACTGAACAAAGGTCTCAATGTATGGGCTATGGGCAGATATGGTTTAATTCAGGAAGATATGCTGCTCTCTGTAGTGTGCATTCTAGTGTCCTAACATGTCATCTTTTTCAGTGCACCACACCCACTTCTGCATTGTTATTATTACCTGTCAGCTTAAAGGTTAAGTTTTGTAGGTTGGTTTGAAAAGTCCAGATATTTCCAGAAAGAACTATTACTTCCATCCACATTTTACAATTCAGTCTTATGACTACAATTAATGTCAGTAAATTGAAAATTCTAGTGTAGAACTAAACTCAGGGAGAGAAATAATGGTGAATAGCAGTATAAAAGCAGTTTACATCTCTAAAACCAGTTCTAATTACAGGCATATGTCAATAAATTCCCTGTAAACACCATTACAGATGCATAAAAGAGTTGAGAAAATTGCCAAATATAATAATGATAAAAACAACTGAATTTATATTTGCTACCCAATGAAAAGGAATAAAAGTTAGAGAAAAGACCATTTGGGGATGAAAAGTCAGGCTATAGAACTGACTCAGTTAATGAACATGCTTTCTAGTGAAGAACAGACACTTGAATTTGGATTCTCAGAACCTACACACAAAGCCAGATGTGACTAAACCTTAACTGGGACATACTGGTGTGGTGTATGGGAGAATACTGGAAGCTTGCTAGTCACCAACTAAGATACAGATATAGAGATAGACCTTGTCTCAAAAGAATAAGGTAGAGAATGCTAAAAGAAGTCATCTTATGCCCTCTAGTGACATTCACATACATATGCCCCTCCCCATATAAAATACACACAAAGAATGCAAAACTAAGAAAATCTTTAGAAATGAACTTAATAAAATAATTAACTGTTAATTTAGTAAAGGCAGAGATACTGAAGACTTATGGCATGGATCAGAAGTTGTACTTAATAGCTTAATTCTTCTATAAAAAGAATCCTCCAATAAAACTGAATTCCAATAAAATGTATAATATATAGAATTAAAGGAGTGAAACAAAGTGCCAACATCTAAACAATTTGGGATAGAACCATTGCTCACCTAAAAAGTACCGGATTGAAAGAAAAAGAATTTCCTGGGATGGAAGAGACTACAGAAACCAATAATATTTGGAAATCTGAAGAAAATTTGGATCACTGAGGGTTAATTGAAATATTTTTTAATTGTCTAAAACCTGGCAAAGAAAAGGGTGGTGCAAAAGCAGATCTGTATCTGATAATGAACATGACGATAACAAATCCAAAGAAGAAAGAAAGGCTGCTGGCAATGATATTTGGCCAGAGGTAATAAAGGGGCCATTGCCAGAGACAGCAGGGAGCTGTTCTCCAAAAAATGCAAAAAGATTCAGGGATAGACCAGTTGGCCCCATCAAAAGAAGCAAATGAGAAGGGTCCTCAAATTATAATTGCTTTAGTAGTTTAAATTTTATTATTGTTGTTGTGATCTGTCAGATTTGCTGTCCAGGGTATCTTGGGTCTTACTTTGTAGTCCTAGTTAGCTTCAAACTCACAAAGGCCTTAATGCTGTGTATCCTGAATGGTAATAAGACATTCAGAATATTAATTTTGGCAATTATTTTCAAAAATACATATATACAAATATATATATATATATATATAAAGTCATACACTGAAATGGGTATGAGTTTGTGTGTGCATAAAATCGGGGCTCTGGGTTTTGAATTATTAATATGAAATGAGAAAAACTACTTTCTAATAAAAATCAAGTTTTACATGTTTATTTTTTTTTAATTTTATGCTGATCAACCTAGAGCCCAGTCATATTGCTAGACAGCTCTTGCTCTTAAACTAACCCATCTTTCTTATTCTGTTCAGTGATGCAGCTTGGTATTTTTTCTCAGCAGCATTTCCGTCTCCTGGCAGCTTCAGCAACTCTGTCGCATATCTATCTGTTCTGAGATTTTACCAAAGTTTTCTTATTCTTATGCTCACACTTCCTGTCTGCCTTTGGCCAATCAGCTTTACTACTGAAAAAAAATTGTCATTGTTTTTCTCAATAACATAGGTAACTTTGGACAAGTAAATAACCTTCTGCAGTATCCTCAAAACACAAATAAAATATGTACTAAAAATGATTAGTCTGAAATGTAACTACAAAGGTGAATTTATTCACAATAACAGAAAACATATAAACACTTAGGAATAAAGCTCTAAAAGAAGTATATAATGTGTATTGTGAAAATTACTGATCTATGGTTGTGAGAAACATTAAACAAGTAAAAAAAAAATCGCCCTTGTTTGTGGCTCAGAAGGCAACATTACAAAATAGTTATAGCCTGTGTTGGAGATTTTTAATTTTAAATTTAATGCAATTGTAAATCACCTGAGAAATGAGTCTCAGTGACAACTTGTCTAGATAAGGTTGTCCAGTGTGTAAGTATATGAATTCTCTAGATTACTTTCATTGATATTGGGCGGCATACCCTGAAAAGGAGCAAAGCCACTGAGTGGGTTTGCCAGTGTAGCAGTAAAGAAAGCTAGCTGAGTACTAAGCATGCCTGCACTCTTGACTTTAAATGTGATATGAATACCTGCTTCAAGCTACTATAGCTATAACATTCTTGCAGTGATAGACTGGAGTTGAAAGCTAAAAGAAAATCTCCCCTAAGTAGAATCTCATCAGAATGTCTTATTGGAGCTACAGAAATGATACTAGAATATGCTCCAAAGTGATCTTGAGATAAACTGCTATGTCTGTAAAAAGCCAGATTTCTTCTTTGTAGAGGGTGTCTGTGAATGTGATTGGTACTTACCCTTAATCCCAGTGTTTGGGAGTATCTTGACTTTGAGGCCAGTCCAATTTACATAACAACTTGTAGGTCAGGCTGGACTACCTAGAAAGACCTTATGCCATAAGTAATTACTTGGAATTGTGTAAATTCAAAATATATAAAATTATCTTTAAAAAAAATTTCTAAGAGCTCACATCACAATCTGAAAACTTAGTACAAAGCTATATAAGTCCAGACTGGTGCTGGCATAGGACAGATAAGACATTAACAAAACCAGACTAAGCACCCAGATAAAAGCTTTGCAACTAGTAATCAGATTTCAACCAGTGTATAGACATGTTCTAATACAGGAAATAATAGTAATTTTAACAAATGTTGACAGGATAGAAAGATGTTAATAGAAAAGATAATGACTGTGAATATCTCCATGTTCCACACACAAACATTAAGTCAAAGCCAAAACTAGGACATAAATAGAAGAAAATACACATCCTTATTCCTGACTCTAAGATAAACATTTTGTTTCTTGCATGCACAAAATAAAAGGAAAAATATAATTTTGAGATTATCAAAATCAAAACTTTGTAGTGTCAATGAATACAATCAAGAAAATAAAAACAGTGTTTGGAGTCAGAAGTTAAGATAACGTACTGCTCTCTCGGAGGACCCGTGTTTGAATCTCAACATCAATGTGGTAGCTTACAACAATTTATAACTCTGGTTTCTGATGCCCTTTCTCACCTCCACAGACAAATGTGGTACACAAACATGCATACAGGCAAACACTCAACACATATAATAAAAACAAACCATTTTTTAAAACAATAACATACAAACAAAAGCTACCAGAAGGATAGAGTAACAGCAAACCATACATATATTTCAGAATATATAAACTCATTTCCCAGGACAACATGCCAGAATTATGCTGATATCGCTAAACATAAATATTACAAACCTATAATCCACAAGTCTTAGGGATATAAATAAAAATGTCTTCTTACTAGAGATTAAAATAACTAGATTAGGAAATGAGTTCCTACAGGCTAAAAGAATTGTACATTAGCAAAGTAATGGGCTCAGAACAATTAAAGGCAAGTACCAGAAAAAACAAAAAAACTAGCAGAGGTACAGAAAAGGCACAAAGTTTAAGGCAGGAGTTTAAAATGTTTCTTTATTTCTGGAAAGAAGTCTGGCAATTTTTCAAAATGCAAAACTAACCATATGGTCTATCAATTCTAATCAAATAAGTATATCCCCCAAAGAAATGAAAACACATGTACAAAAACATGGGACCTAATGAACACAGTGGCATTGGTATTATTCATCAGGGATCAACTATGAGAATAGCACAAATGTCCACCAACTAGTTAATGAATAACAAAACTAGACACACACATGTGACAATGTACTCAGCAATAATGAGGATTGATGGTCCAATCCATGCCATAACATAGTCAAACCTGGAAAATGTTATGTTAAATGAAAGAGGCCACTCAGGAAATATGACCTATTTATAGATTCCATACACATACATAATACATAGATAAGAAATTCCACAGAGACGGGACCTGGATTAGTGGCTGCCCTAGAGTCAGGGGATGAACTGAGTGGAAAATACAATATGACTAATAGATTAAAGGTTTATTTGAGAGAGAAGAAACTTTTATACTTATAATTTATATATCCATACACAGAAATCAGGTTGAGAGTGAATGATCTGTAAAGCCATATTCTACCACATAATAGTAATGTGGTAAGCTTTATGATTAAGGACTATATTGTATGAGTCAGGAAGACCTGGTTCATGTAAAAGTCAGAGATCCAATCCCATGTTAGACCCATGTTTGTTAGTAAGTCAATGAAAATATTTATTAGCTTTATGCTTGTTTATAAATAAAACAATACAAAATCATATCATTTGTAAACATAAATTTATGTATAAGCAATTTTAGCAATCAGTAGAGCAAGAACATGTGTGTCTCTCATTTACACAATGAAGTAAACATTTATATTTAAACTTAACACATAGAAGGCATTTCATACCACTTCAGATGGTTTTAGATAAACCATTAAATCTACCCCTTTACATAGAAATAAAAACATTACATGCAATTTCTTCATAGGATTGCACTGCATATGCTTTCCTCAAAAATCCTAAGCAGAAATTTCACGTGATATTTTTATGTTCTATGTAAGGAAGTAGATTCAATAGTTCACCTAAAACCATCCTGTGACAGTTTTGGTGGGTGAGTTTACGGATAGAGGTAATGTATCTGCACATTATACCTTGAGATCTGTGTTTGTTTTTCTGCTTTTCCTGTTCTAAACTGAGTTTCCCTGTATAACAGCGTTGGATGTCCTGAAATTCACTCTGTAGCCCAGGCTGGCCTTGAAGTCACAGAGATCTGCCTGCCTCTGCCTCACAAGTGCTTAAGGGCCTGCTTAATGGGCTCTTAACTGAGCAGCTTGAACCAATGTGTGACAAGCTACAAAAGAGGTAAATCATGCTATTCTCCCTCTTCTGCTTCATGTGGTTGTTCCTTTTTTCTACAGCTTCAAATGCATCTGAAGACACTGCTAGGTGTTCAGCCATGAGGCCAAAATTATTCTATATCTGGAAACAGCTGTTCTAGTTAACAATCTTGTCTAATAAACCCAATCCAATTTTGTTATTTAACATTTTGCACCATTGACTATTTCTACTCATTGCATAGAATGAGTCAAAGTTGTTTTATGGTTCTTTGTATACCATTGATACAATATACTTGTTAATGTACTTGTCTTGACTACATTTTAATTTCTAATATTTGACAATATGGTCTTTTGACTACAATTTGAGAATAAAATTAACAAAGTGGCTAATGTAGCAGTTAAGGTACAAGGAATAGAAGACCTGTTCTACTTCTGAAGACATTCATGACCTCAACCTACTATATCTCCAGCTCTAGCTCAATAGGAAAAGGTTCAGCTGTCACTGAGGTCTTTAAAAAATAGTGTGAGCTTAGACCATTTGTGAGATGTCTTATGTATTAGGAGCTCCTAATACATGAGCAGAGGTTAAAATCTAGCCATTTAAAACATTGAAAATTTGGAAAACAATAAAAAAGACTTTATTTTTCATAATTGTGAATATATAACTCTCTATTTGGATTACAAGATATTAAAATCATTTTGTAAGTGTATGTGTATGTAGTGTATTGGGTAGCTATGAAACATATGCACAAATATATCATTATTGCATACAATTTGAATATATTTTTCTAAGATCTTTAGACTTTAAACTTGAGAAATTTAAAGCAAAGAATTGAGCCCAAAATTCAGTGTTTAAAAGATGCATGTGTTTATAATTTACTTACTGGTTTTTAAGTTCAATTTTTTTCTAGTGATGACAGAGTTTTTTGTTCTGTAGTCCCAGCTAGCTTCCAACTCATGATCCTTTTGCATGGGCATTCTACATGCTGAACACTTTTTAACTAATACATAAAAATATGCAGAAGGTGAAAGAAAGAATACTCTTTAATACATATGTATAAGGCTTAAGTCACATTAGATACATTTTCTCAAACATTTACAATGTTTGAATATTTGCAATTTTCAAAATTCTTTCCCCAACTCTGAAAATGCAGTGTGTTATTGCACTTATTCAATATATTATGTGAAAAATTATACTGGCATCTGATCTAACTTAATGGTAACCCATTATCCTAGCCTCTTTCCATTCCACACTTGTTCAGGCCTATAGTAACAACCATTATACTCTATGAAGTCAACTGTTTCTGATTGTGCACATAAATAAGATCATGAACTACCTAAAATTTTGGTGTTGTTGTTTGTGCCTGGCATATTTTACTTAAAATAATCTTCAGTTCAAACCATCTTGTCGCATGTAACTGTGGCTAAATAATACTTAAGGCTAAATTCTATTCTATATAGCTAGTATATCTTCTTTATCAGTCTATTCATAAGACATTTGATTGTTTTGATTTCTTCCTTGAAATATAGTTCATTTAGAGATCGTAAGTGTGGGTATGAATCTGAGAGGACTGATAACTGAGTTTGATGGGGTGCATGACGTAAAATCACCAAATAATAAATGTATAAGAAATAAATAAATAAAAATAAAATTTAATGACTAAAAAATTATTTGTAAAGAAACTTTCATTTAATATGAAATTAGTGCTGAAACATTTTAAAGGTTCTCAAGTGAAAGCAAGAGTGCTATTTTTGATCTTTTGATTACTAGGTGCTTCAGATGAGCCAAAAACTCTGGAAAATATGAAACTTTCCCCACATATATTCATCCTAAATAAACTCTATTAGCACACAATGGCCCTAATTAGGGAGACTTTTAGTGCCCTAATTTCTTTTTCTCTTTTAAATAGTTTGTAAAAACATTTTCACAAACATCATATGAAATCATTAGTACATACATTCTTAGATGCAAAATAATGAGCACCTGAAGAAGGGTACCTTTTCTCCTAGACTACAAAAAAAGGACAAAATTAAGTCTGGGGATTAAGTCTACAAATAGAATAAAAAAAGAACAAATTTGGCTCTTTCCTCCAGATGCACACAATAAATGCAAACAATTACGGAGGAGGAAAGATTCAAAGTAATTACAGAATCTTCTCCAAAATGCTCATTTGAAGCAATTTCAATATTTGAATGACAAGGAATTTACCAGTAAATAAGACACTAAAAAATAAATTATTCATGTGAGACAACTACAGCTGACTTCCACATTGTTGAAGCAAATATGGTCTTCTGCTCCATTCCAAGTGTACATTATTTTTAAAAGCATGTCACAGAATTCAGCCAAAATAGAACTTGAGGGAATATTATGTAAAAGTCACTTCTTGTTTTAATTCTCTCAAAATCCCTGGGCCCAGTATCAAGTAGAGACTCCATATGAGGAATGAGTTTCAGAACAATGTATAAAGCTCAAGCATGTGCTATAATAATGGTCATTCTTTATTCACCTTTTCATAACATCCTATTGTATTCCCCCACAGTGCTTGTGCTGAGCCATAACAAGGTTCTGTCAGTGGTCCAACAAATATGCAGGAGTTGGAGTCCATGTGGAATTCAAGATGTTAATATTTCCTTTCTGACCAAATGAACTCCACATGTTTTCTGCTGAGACGAATCTCCTTCCTGTGGAATTAGGCATGGTCTGACTCATTCTTTATTTTTTGAGCACAACAATTTAATCCAGAAAAGTCCTCATTTCACATAGCCTTGGGCTCTTCGTTCATCTATTTGTGTTGGCATCACTGCTGAGCTTCACAGCAAAGGTGTGGAATTATAAGAGAAAGAGTTCTCAGCACCCATGTTCAAGGTAAAAAACCTTGGCCAGTGCCCCCCTAAAAACAGGCCCTAGATAGCACGATTCTGGAGAGAAACACTTGCTGTGATATCCATTATTTGCATGATCGATGAAATGCTCCAGAACAGAACTTTACTATTTATAAAAGTAATTTCCTATACATTTGATTTGCTTCTTAAATGTGGCACAGCTTAATATAAATGGCAAGAAAGTAGAAAGCAGAACTTCAGTTAGAAGATAAGAAGATGTTCATGCAGCAGACAAATAACACAGCAAAGATTCAAAGACAGCTCTTCAGATCGGCTACTGATGCTTTAAAATGACCTATTTTCATTATTACTTTTCATATCAGATTGTTGCACAGGGCAATAGAGCACTGATTTCTTTAAGTTATGACCCATTTGGTACATCTGAAAATCTTCAATAGCAACAGCTTTTTGTACTTTCAGCCCAGCTCTCAGTATCCTTTGTAATGAGCTTATCATTGTTTCTATCACTCAGGTCACTTGAGTGACTGATCTGAAGTGTATCTCAGAAGTCCAGAAAGCTTTAGGTAGTGAGAAAATATGACAGAAAGAAGCCAAGAAGGAGACAGCATATATTTGAAGGACAGAATTGTGCATTGCTTATTTCTGCAGCCATCTTTTCATTTTATATATGTTTTTTATTATTTGGTGTTTTTACATCATGCACCCCATCAAACTCAGTTATCAGACCTCTCAGATTTATACCCACTCTTATTATCTCCTCATTTACAAAAACACCCATTCACGCTGCTCATTTACTTGCTGGTGCATAATTAAACTTCCTCTGCCCAGTCTCTTAAAAGAAACAAGTCTTTCCTCATCCACACACCACTGCCAGAGGCCATGAATGCAGAAATGAGGCACTTTGTCATTTAGCTATGTTCTAGCCTTGAGCTATTGTACACAATGGCATATTTCTTTTTTTTTTTTTTTTAAGTCTACTAATGAGTGAGTACATCCCCTGCTTCTCTTTCTGGGATAGTGATATTTCACTCAGGAAAATATTCTCCATATCCATACATTTGCCTGCAAATTTTAGATTATCATTTTTTCGTACTGCTGAGTAGTACTCCATTGTGCAGATGTACTGCAGTTTGTTAATCCATTCTTAGGTTGAGGGGCATCTAGGTTGTTTCCAGGTTCTTGCTATTATGAATAATGCTGTTATGAACATAGTTGAGCTAATGCTTTTGGGCTTGAATGTGCGTCTTAAGGGTATATAACTAACAGTGGTATTGCTGGATCCTTGGGAAGATTGATTACCAGATTTCTGGCAAACCGCCATATTGCATTCCAGAGTGGCTGAACAAGCTTACACTCCCACCAACAATGGGGGAATGTTCCCCTTACTCTGCAACCTCTCCAGCACAGGCTGTCATTTGTCTTTTATCTTAGCCAATATGACAGGTGTCAGGTGGTATCTCAAAGTTGTTTTGATTTACAATTCTTTGATGGCTAAAGATGTTGAGCACTTTTTCAAGTGTCTTTCAGCCATTTTTAACTCTTCTGCTGAGAATTCCTTTTTTAGTTCTGAACCCTATTTTTAATTGGGTTATTAGGGTTTGGGGCTCTATTTTCTTCAGTTCTCTATATATTTTAGAGATAAATCCTCTGTCATTGGTAGGGTTACTAAAAATCTTTTCTTATTTTATAGGCTGTCATTTTGTCTTATTGACTGTATCCCTGGCCTTACAGAAGCTTCTCAGTTTCAGGAGATCCCACTTAATGACTGTTGTTTTTAGTGTCTATGCTACTGGTCTTATATTTATGAAATGATCACCTGTGCCAATGCATTGGAGGGTATTTCCCACTTTCTTTTCTATCAAGTTCAGTGTAGCTGCGTTTATGTTGAGGTCTTAGATTCACCTGGATTTGAGTTTTGTGCAAGGTGATAGGTTTGGATCCATTTGCATTTTTCTATATTCTACCATCCATTTGTTGAAGATGCTATCTTTCTGCCATTGAATATTTTTAGCATCTTTGTCAAAAATCAGGTGTTCATAGGTGTGTGGGTGAATGTTGGAGTCTTCAGTTTATTCCATTGATCTGAAAGTCTGTTTTATGCCAGTACCAAGCTATTTTATTACTGCAGCTCTATAGTACAATTTGAAGTCAGGGATGGTGATACCTCCAGAGGTTCTTTAGTTGAGCAAAATTGTTTTTACAATCCTGGTTTTCCTGTTATTCCAAATGAAATTGAGTATTGTTCTTTCAAGGTCCATAAAAAATTGTGTTGGGGTTTTGATGGTTATTGCATTGAATCTGTAGATTGCTTTTGGTAGAATTGCCATTTTCACTATATTGATCTTACCTATCCAGAAACATTAGAGATCTTTTCATTTTCTTATATCCTCTTCAATTTCTTTCTTCGGAGATTTAAAGTTTTTGTCAGACATGTCTGATACTTCTTTGGTTATAATTACACCGAGGTACTCCATCTTTTCTAATACAATATCACAGACAAGGTGATCATAAGTATTTAATGGCATTCAGTGAATAACTAACTGTTTAGAGAATTTAAGAACTTTTTGTTGATTTTTACTTGCTTTATCATAAAAATTTTACTATCAGTTCCTAATGATTTTTCCAGTCAACAGGGAGAACATTCAGCTGAACTGGAAGGACAAGCTTACTGAACAGCAAAGAAGCAGCATGTGTTGTTGGGGAATGATAGCCCTCTTGATACAGCCAGTACACAGGATTAAGGGTAAGGGACCAGCTGAGTAGATGACAGGAATGTGGCCTATCTTTCTCTATTCCTATTTTCTTATATATCACAAGCAACCACTTAACATGTCTGACAGTGTACAATGCGATTATACACATACCAGATAATGGAAGTGTAGGGAATGCCTGGGTGAAAATGTAAAAAAAAATAAATAAATAAACAACTGAGGTCTGAACTAGAGTCAATGTCTTTAGTGATAGGGAGTCTCCTTGAAATGTCTTTATAGAGCCCACACTAAAGAATAACCTGATAAATGTATGATTTTATTTTTTTTATTAAATTTATTGAAACAAAATTAAATGAGAGTAAAGCTAGTGAAAGATGAAAGTGAATGATCAATACTGGTAATTAAATCAATATTATGAGAAACTATTTCAACACTGTTTCTAGATGACATGAAGGAAGTGAACGCAGGTATCTAAAGTCATAATAAACGCACCAGCTGTCTGAATAGGTGAGGTGCAAGGAGACCAGGAATAATGTTTCCATGAATGTGTTGCTGTTTTCTGGACTGGGAGGAGAACTCTTTGATATACTTGATTAAAAAAAAAAAAAGGCACTGAACATTATGTCTACCTTGTGGTGTAAATAATTTTCTAATTGCTAAATGATACCCATGATTTTTGTAATTCAAAGTAATTTTGAATACAAATGTCCAATTACTTAAATGATTATCATGACATATGAATATTTCATATATTTGTTCACATTCTAAAATACCATTTTAAGAAAGTCAGATGAAACAAAAATCTAAAACATGCAAATATTCATTAAAAGATTTTAGATCAAAATGTTTCCTGATCTATTTAACTTTTCAACACTTTCAAAAATCAAAATTTGTATCTAGCTTTATACATTTCTATGTGGTTGTGGTTAATTATCAGAGCCCTATTGGGGGCTTTCAAACTATTCTCTAGATGCCTTTCAGTTGAGTTTAATGCTTTCAATAATGAAGTTCACAGATGTTGAAAAGGAAGCCCTGTTGGAACCAAACCAAATATAAATAAATAAAGATCTCATCTATTATTTTGTCACATGATGGCTATACCATATCCATTTCTGAAAGCCATAGCTTTACTTGGAAACAGTCATGGGATGTAATTTCCATTTTTTTAACCAATTTTAAACCTATGGTCATGTGACTATACCTGATGCTCAACTCTCATTTAAAGTTGGTTATTTTCATCAGATACAATTACATAAATCTAATTTTTCTGCAGTCAGGGTAATTGATGAGCTTATTGAAAACCCTCCTTCTGCTGACCAACATGCACTCTAAGATCATAAATACAAGGCACTAGCTCTCATTCTGCTGTAGAAAGGCTAGTTAGCTAATGTGCATTGTATTTCAGTAGAAATATTATGAAAGTCTCTCTGTGATTCATTCACTGGGAAGATTTTGAGTAATACTTATATGGATCATATGGTAGTTCTTTTAATTTTCTGAAGAATTGCCATAGTAATTTTTATAATGGGGAAGTAGTTTTATTCTCTATTAGTCAGTAATCAGCCTTCAATATTGCAGTACTTACAGACATAAAGTTTGAAATAAAATATAAGAAAATGTCCAGTCTGGAGACTAAGCATTGACAGCTGACATGCAAAACAACAGCCTGACAAAGAAGATACTCACTGATGCTTATAGTATTATTAAAATATAATATTAATTTTCTTAATACAAAGCTAAAATATAATTTCTGTTCACATGTTCCTGGCTTGTCTCCTTTGAAATTTCTGATTTTGTGCCTTTACTTTCTTTTCTTTCATCTTTCTCCAAGTTCTTTTCTGTAAATAAACATGACAAAAGAGATACATTGCTTAGAATAAGGTTCTCACTTGACTCTGCTTGCATGACATTCATAGACCAGAATGTCTCATGATGAAGAGCATTGGAATTGCTATCCAATTCAGAACGGATGTTAAGTCACATGAGATGATGTTGGCTAAGAAGGATGAATACTAGGACTCCCCTGTGTCATTAGGCTAGCTATGAGGCTGTGATACTCAGCCAACAGATGTCTCTAAAGTTAGCAACAAATCTGTTTTAATCTCCAGTTTGAAACTTCAGTACCATAGAAATGTAACCTCTTCAGGTTCTCAGAGCATTAACATGCTCATCTCTAACATAAGATGAATAAATTTTAAGGTAGCATAAGTTAATAGCCACCTTAAAAATTGTAAACAACAGAGAAAGTTTGTTCAGGTATTAGTGATTTTTTGTTCTGTTTTGATTTTATTACAGGTCTGTCATTATCTCTTGAAAAGTGTATATCTTTTATGCAAGCACTAGAAAGCCTGAAACTCTCTCCTCTGATGATCAATCTCACAGGGATGGAGACTTTTAATTTGGCTGATTACTAAAATCTCATTAAATACTTTAGAGCATGTAAAAATATTTTAAATTTTCTATTAAAAATTTTCCATGTCTGTGTGTATGAGTGAGCAAGTTTATGTGTGCTACTTGCATGTGAAGGCCTATGGATGCCAGAAGAGGGCAGCAGAAATGGAATTATCAGTAATTATGAGCAATTATATGGGTGTGAAATTCCAGCTTGGATCCTCAATAGGAGTAATAAATGTTCTTCAGTCCTTAAAGTAGAAAATTTAGATTTCGTGATCATTTCCAAAACAACTGTGAGTCCCTGCCTATATCAGTGTCATGTAAGGCATCCTAAGCACAAACAATCAGGAATATAGGCATACATACACAGGATAAAAGCTCTTCTATTCTGTATATTAGAGCCCTCACTGGATGGTAAATAGAAGTCTCTAGTTTTTTACTTTAAGTCTTAAAGGCGTCCCTTAAACACTATACTCAGATTAAGAGATTCCCATTTTGAATATTCAAAATAAAAGGCTGTGGTGGTGCACCTGAATAGAAGGAAACCATGTAGCTTGAGTCTTCTCATTTATCTGAGCATAGCATGGGAGAAGGAGAAAAGACAGTGAAGTTTAAGAAGTTACTCTGCATATCAATTCTTCACCATGTTATGGGGAAAGGAGTGGTACTGGGAAATGTCAGACCTGCCTAACTTTTCCACTTTGAACTAAAGAACAGTAAATTCAAAGAGTAGGAAGACTCAGTAACAATCATATTTAAGTAGTATATATGAACTTATATAATCAGACTTATTTCCTTTCTTGGGTGTTGTATGAAGAGAACGCAACTGAAAGAGATAAGTGAGCATCTGTAAGTCATACTTGGGGAAAGTGGTTCTATAAGCCTTGTCTCTAGAAGCATTTGATACTAAAATAAATTATTAGCTGCTAAACTCACAGCATTTTTATGAGCTCTATTACATGACAAGAATTCATTTTTATTGAAATAATGCTAACACCAACGTACACAGTGTGATGAAGTTCGATATAGATTTCAATGAGGAAAAGTTTTACATGCTCTCTGAAATAGTAGGGAACAAAATTTGACAATTACACAAAGTAATATCATGACATGTAGAAAGTAAGCTCTTAAGAAATTGCAAGATAGACTAAGAATTAATGATATTTAGAAAATGAAACATTTCAGGTACTTGTTTAAAAAATTCAGACACAATATACATATGGTATTTGGAGCTGAGGTGATTAGAAGGAATAGAACTGAGTTGTAGGGGACCATCTAGAAACTAAGTAAAGAGAATTTTTATTTTTATAAATGGTCAGGTATCTGAGCAGTGGTCATAAAAACTTGAGTATGGTTTGATCCGGAGATATATCACTCCGTGTTATATAGAGGAAGCTTTCCTCAGTAAATTTCCTTAAGACATGTACACATATTTCCCTGTGCTAACTACATTTTTATACTTCTCTTTCACCATCAAATATTCTTTATTACAAATCTCTAAGTCACTGTGCCTTATTCTGCTTTTCATCTTCAGAGAAGTGACAAGAAGTTCTAGCCTTTAAGTCACAATTCCCTTTCATTTACCCCAAAAATTTAAGTCCATAAACATCACTCACTAGGCACCCCTCTGGAGAATAAAAGTTCTCTTTGGACCAATCTTTGATTGTGCCTCTGGTATGGGGCTGGCACTTTAGAAGATCCTTGTTCATATACTGAACTGATAATATTATGAGAGACGGCAAGGATCTAATATTGAGATTCTTTGTTCCAATAACTTGCTTGCAGATCTATTTCTATCTCTACAGCCTGTGATTTCCAGAAACTGCAGAGCTTAATTCCCTCTGTAAGAGAGAGACATGCAAAAGGACAAGGAATGATTGTGATGGTCTGAATGATAAAGTCTCCAGAAGCAAAGGTATTTGAATATATCATCTCCAGTTGATGGCATTGTTTGGGGAAATTTGTAAGGATTGACCTCCTCTTGATAAAAAGTATGTCACTGGGGAAGGAGAATTTAGAAGTTTAAAATTACATAGTACCATTTCTAGTTTGCACCAAGCTTCCTGTTGGAACCACCACCCTGCTTTCCCTATTATGGCAAACTCTTGTCTGTGTTTGTCAAATAAATCCCCCCTTCTACAAGTTGTTTTGGCCATAGTAATTGATCACAACAATAAAAAAAAGCAAACAAAATTATTTACCTGTTTATACTCAAGTCACCTATCATAAAACAAAGATGCAGATTATGGACAATTCTTTACTGGAGTAGTCTGTAAGGCTGGGTCATCTCAGACAGTCTCTTTGAAGTTGTTTAGCATGCAGAATTCAGAGGAAACTACAGCAGAGGTGCTCTGAAATTCTGAATCACCTGGGTCATCCTTTTTCATTGGTAACTTTTCAGGGGGTTTTTCTCAATCAAAATTTATTTTCTTTAACTGGAAATAAATCCACAGCTTCTCATATTCTGCAGGAATAAAGAGAAAAAACTCTTCTCCAAAGTAGCATATCTTTTGATTTCAGTCATTTATAAAATATATATGTTGAATTAATCCATATGCATTTGTAATCAAATGTATTTTAACAGTTTAACTATTTTATTTATAGTCAAAAAACTTAAAGACAAGACAATAACATACAGTATCCAGACACTCTTTGTATTTTCCATTTTTACATGGCTTATTGCTATTTCTTTTTACTCTGTTTCCTTTTTAAGGGCTTCCTCTATCCTTTTTCCTTTCCATTTTCTCTCTCAAGCCTACATATGTATTTTTTTTAACACACTCTAAACTCAGAACCAGAGCTATTTGTGGCTCTGATTCTGTACCATAGAACCCAATTTAATTTTTCTCAAGCTTTATGTGGGTGTATATCACCCATGTTGTACAATATTTGTTGTAATAGGTTTTTGGCCTAGACTTCCTGGTCTGGTCCCAAGGTTCTGACCTACACTCAGCCTCACTTAGCTTCAAATAATCACACACAGGCTTATATTATTTTTATGCTGATTGACCTAGGGCACAGGCATATAACTTGCTAGCTCTCTAGTCTTAAACTAACACATCTTTCTTATCCTGTTTATCTATGCAGCTTGGTACCTTTTCTCAGCAGCATTTTCTCTGCATCTCCTGGCAGCTCAAGCAACAGTATGACATCTGTGACTGGCATCTGACTCTGCTCTGAGATGTTCCTAAGTTTTCTTAGCCTGGTATCCCCACCTACACTTCCTGTCTGCATTTGGTCAATCAGCTTTTATTAAACTCATAGGAGGGACAAATATGTACAACATTACCAGCATAATCTCACTATATCCTCATCTTTGATTTATATGTAAAGTCTCCTCATCTTGGACTTGCATGTAAAACTTACATAAATTATCAAACAAAGTTCAATCATTTCTTTCTCTAAAACAGTCTTTCAACTGAGATGTGCTGTATAGTTTCAACAGAATTCATTGAAGCTAAAATAATCTTATTTTTAAGATGTCAATTTGGAAAAACAGTTTTTGTGTTGTTAAGTATGTAATGATGACTATAAGTAATACAGAAAACTTCTGCTTTTCTATTTCAATTTCTAAACATAAACATTCATACTTAGTAGTATTTCCTTTGGATAGATGAAGTGTATGAGACTGAAGACATGAATCTATTTATTTACACAATGGTCACTTAGTGATGACTTCATCACTGGAAGGAGGTGGGTTGAAAAGCAAAAATATCATGGCAGTACTACAGGAAAAGTTCATCATTTTTTTAATCTTAAATTTCTCCCTTCAAAGACGCTGATCACTATGACACAAGCAGTCTAAAATATGACTTATTCTTTGTCAAAAGACAGACTCAGAAAAGATATTAAACCAACAGAAGTGCTTTCTGGAAAAATGTGGAGAGAAAATTAGAAATATTACCCTGGACTGTGGACTCACACCTGTAAAACTCCTCAATATTATAGGCAAATAGTTATAATATATATATATATATATATATATGAATGCCCCCTTTCCTCTTATCTCTCTCAAAATCTTTATCTCAAAAATTGATAGTTCATTTTCTTTTATTATTATATAATAAAAGGCACATAAGTATAACAACACACACATATATGCACAAGTATGTAACTACAACCTGATGAGTCGATTGTTTGTGTATATTTCAGGATTGATTACTCCATATTAGCTAACTAATTAGAACAATTTACTACTGGTATTTATTACAGTACGAACTCGCCCCGCCGTGAGATATGTTTTAAATGAGGTTTATTTTGTGAGAATCACTTACAAAACAGAAAAGGTTTTAAGAAACGGTGAAGGGGTAAGGTTGCAGCACACTGGAGCGTTTCTAACGAAAGCTCCTCACCCACACACCGCACCTTCGAACACCTGCGCCACCAGCCAGAACTGCGAACAGCCCGGAAGCCTCGTCATCAGTCTGAAAACCATGCCACCGGTCAGGAACTCTCGCAAGAGGTCCTGGCCCTGTGTGAGAGAATGTCAGCTTTTTGTCCTGGTCTTCTCCCTTGGAGGTCTACTTTTGGAGCTCTTTTTAGTTGACCACGCCCCGCTTGGCTCCAGCCCTGTGACGCAATCCATTCACATGTATAGTTCCTGATTTCCAGCTACAGGTATTGCCCTTGGTTGACTCTCAGAGATGGAAAATAAGATGCTATTGCTGTATAAACTGCATATTTAAAACACAGGACTTTGCTAATCACAGCTAGATCTAGCTTAAAATTCTTTCATAGTAGCAAAAATTACTATATAAACTGCTAAGTGAGAGAAGCAATAATAGTTTACCCAGCTCTGACATCTATGAAACACAACAGTGACCAGCAAGGTAAGACATCCTTAAATGTAAAATAGTGTCACTCATGTGTTGTGGTAACCAACACCTTCCTAATTGGACTTAAAACATGTTCAACAAAAGAGAAGTCATGCTATAAATAATAGACTATTTCAGTTCAGTAAATTTGAATTAAGAATCAGATATATTTATGTGTGAACAGCATCTGCCTCTCTGGGATTTTCCTGCAAAATTGTTTCTCAGACCAAGCTTTTCAAAATTATTAGCACTTTTCTACTACACAGAAAAAACAAGCTAAAGAATTATGAAACAAACATGTAAGAAATGAAATATCAACAATGTTGTACAGAGCATAAAAATACATAATTAAAAGGATAATCTAAGAGTAAATATTCAAGTCCATACTATATTAGAATTAATACATGGAAAAAAATAATAAATTACGTAAGGAAATTTAAAGACAAATGTGTACACAAAGCTTATCTCAACAAACATTTGTCAAATGCAGTCACAGAATATAATAAGTAACAGACAACTATTTCATAAATGTTACAATATGGAATTTAGGTGTAATTAAGATTTATGACAATCTCCTAGACATTTGGTTTTATTTTGTGCACATGTGGATTTGTCAACAAGTAGAATAGCAATACATTTTCCTTCAAATTAGAAGCAAGTTATGTAATGGTTTTGTTGTCTAGGGATATTCTCCTATATGCTTGACTCTCTAAAGATACTACTGTGTCTCTGGGATTTCTTCAAATTTAGAAAAACATACATTCCATACATCCTTGAACAATGTAATTTATCTTGTTGCTCTTTGCCACCTATTAGTTTATTCTGATGAATACTCAAATTTCCTTCCCATGAAAAATGTTTATAACTTTTATGATATAAAATGACTGCATCCCAGTTAAATTTTCTTTATAAATCTAAACCTCTAACACTATCATCTATCTACCTATCTATGTATCTATCCATCTCTACAGGTTATAGATTTCCCATTTTATTTCACAGTTAATAATTTATTTTAGTCATCTTACATTTTAATCCTCTGAATGCCCCTCTTTGAATTTGTGGTGTCTCTTTTAAGGAGGTAACATATGTTACTTAAGCTAAGAAGCCAATTAATATGAAATTTGTTGAAGTTGTTTTAATGGTTTCATGTCAAACTATATATTTTAAATTATAATCTGAAAGGTTAACATGACAATACTGCTCCTCTAAAACATATTTACTTCCTTGTCTTTCTTTCTACATGTATTTGGGTTCTCAAAGTTCCTGCCTTGAATTGTAACTGACTCTCTCTAAGATATTATCACTTGTGTTATTCCCAAAACCCTCTATTAGTTCTATATTTTAAGTATACTAGTAGATTTTAAAAGATTTGAAAGAATTTTCAACTTCCTGGTCAAATGGACATGCAATATCTTGAAATGCTAAAGAACTCTCCTGTGCATAAAGTCAGAAGGGTCTCCACTGAGAAGCTCCTGTCCAACACTGTTGTCCAGACCCTTCTCCCACAGTCCCCTATTTCATGTGGTCACAACACTCAGTACAAATCAGACATTGACAGGAACAGATGGAGAGGTTTTCAAAAAGGTCTTGTTCCTAATGAAAGCCAACATCCACATTAGTCACCATCATGTCTCCCTTGTTTCTTTTCTGAACATATGTATATATGTTTAGAGGTATTTACTTTGTGGGCTCTGCTCTGATTTAGTAAATAAAGCCAATGTTATTCTTTCGTTTCTCTTTATAAGAGAGGAAATTATTTTTTTAACTAATAACCAAATTGACAATTCACTTTTTGGTGCTAAATCATTACTCTAATGGGTTTATTCTATTAATCTCATTAAAAGAATCCCCATGTATTAATATTAATGTTTGCTTGAGTAACTATGTTCTACATTTGTGCCTTGGACATATGCTCTACGTGGATGTATATGAATACTTCTAAAAGTTCATTATTACTAATAGAAGGCACTTACTAATATAAACAGACATATGTACTGTAGATATAGTATATAAACCAGTGAGCAACAACAACATACTAATGGGAAAAAAGTGAGAATATTTTGAAACTTACTCTGGAAATTTTATTTTTTTTTCTTTTTTCCTTCTTTATTTTGTATTTATCAAAAAAAACACAGTAAAAAGAATTTAAAATGTGGAAGAGTTAACAATAACTATACAGAGGATAAGAATGATAAGCATGGCTTATCAAGGGTGGAAATACAAATAAGATTGCTACACATACATTTTTTTGTGTTCATCTTTCCCTCTGAATTTTTTTTTCCAT